>JAULAV010005269.1:0-24993 GCA_030789695.1 Scilla litardierei | reverse complement strand
GTCAGTTAGTAGCACCGTTTTGTTAGATTCTTTGTTGGCCATGCTAGGCCTTTTCTTTGCACTCTTTTTATTTGGCTGGTGGCATTTCTGGTTGTTGAATTTATATCTAGACTCTGAGTTGAATAATTTTAATTATTTGACTCTTTTCTATTATTGTTATTGTTGTTTCCGAGTCACATTACAGGGACCTGCTACTTTGTGATACTTGACGCTTATCGGACTTGCGACTTTGTTGCTTCAAGTCTGAGCGGATCTTCTCACGCTTCGCCTCCATATTTTTGGGAAGCGGGGCGTGACAGGTTTCTTTGGTGGCCCACGCAGGTCCTCCCCTCTGTAACTGTGACTTAATCGGAACAACGATAAGAATTATAGAATGTCCGATAAACAATTTCAACACCGGGTCATAAGGCTGAGAGTCTAATTTGTTTCGTTTTCCTGTGTCAATAGATGGCTGGGAGACGGAATACCCGTGCTGGTGGTGGTGTGCCCCCTCGTGTCGAGGAGCCTGATCAGGTGCCCACCAATGGGGAGATCAAGCAGATGATGCATCAGATGATGCAGGTGCAGCAGGGGATGCTGCAGAATGCCCGGAATGTTCCACCTGCTCGAGCAGCACAGCCTGTTCAGAATGTCCCTCGCTTCGAGCCTGGAGCGAAGCAGTTTCGGGAGCTTGGTCCCGCTTACTTTGATGGGACCGAAGGACCTATGGCAACGGATGAATGGACTAGGAACATGGAGGACAACTTGAAGATGTCGAAGGTCGACCCGGCTGGATGGGTTGACTTAGCGAAGAGGCAGCTTAAGGATAATGCTCGGAACTGGTGGGATGCCGAGGAGGAGTTGCTGGAGGAGCCGATATCTTGGGCTACTTTCAAGTCCAGATTTGATGAGGAATATTTTCCGAAGGCTGCCAGGAGGGAGATGGCGCAGCGCTTCATCGACCTGAAGCAGGGGAGCTTGACGGTGGACCAGTACCACCAGGAGTTCACCAGGCTGAGTCGTTTCGCACCAAAGATGGTGCAGGATGCTGATGAGAGAGCCCAGAGATTTCTGCAGGGGCTTTCTTTGGACCTTCAAAGCTATGTGACTTCTTCTGATGCGGATTCCTATCAGAAGGTTTTGATTACGGCGAAGAGGCAGGAGCGGATTATGAACCAGAAGAGGGGACAGATTTCTGGAGCTGGGAAGAGGCCTGTGGAGAAGGCCAGGGCAGTGATGAGACCAGGGTTCGGGCCCAATCAGCTGGTGCAGTTCAAGAGGCCTAGAGGACCTCCTACTCTGAAGACTTGCAATTTCTGTGGCAAGACTGGGCATGTCAAGGACCAGTGTCGGAAGATGTTGGGGCAGTGCTTGATTTGTGGTGACCCTGCGCATGCCATGAAGGACTGCCCGAAGTCCAAGCAGCCGTGGAAGGGACCTGTTACAGCTCAGCCGTTGCAGCAGAGAGCGCCTGTACCAGCTGGACGTGGAGCGCCTCTCGTTCCGCAGAGGCAGGCTTTTTAGCAGGCTGTTCAGCCGAGGCGGCAGGCGTTCCTGATGACTGCTGTTGAGACCGAGGCGGTGGATGAGGTTATCGCAGGTAACCCTCAATCTAGCTGTTTCTTTCTGTAGTTAGTTTTAGTGATTAGATTATGTTTGGTTGCTTACATATGTTTGTTTGCTAGAATAGAACTTGATTGTTAGACTGTCTGTTAGGTGTGATTTTGGTTTGCACATTTCCTACACGAGTCCTCTTTGACTCAGGTGCATCGATGTGCATCCTTTCCCGGAGCTTCGTGGAGAAGCATTCCTTGTCGACTTCCCCTCTTCCCAAGCGTTGGAACATCGTTACAGGGAATGGCGTGATCTTGGTGCATCGTGGTTGTAATTCTTGCCCTTTGGTGGTCTGTGGACATGAGCTCTACGCTGATTTTATTATCCACGACATCATCAACTATGATGCTATCCTTGGGATGGACTGGCTTGGGAGTTTCTACGCCACGATCGATTGTCGGAGGAAGAAGGTGGTGTTCGAGATCCCTGGACATCCGGTGTTCAAGTTCAGCCGTGGTAGTAGTTCGCTTGGTCTGGTCAGGTTTCGGGCCAAGCCGGTGGAGACCGTTGCTATGCAGATGGAGCAGTGTCGGCCTGCGGTAGTGCGTGACTTCGACGACGTCTTCCCTGAGGAGATGTCTGGATTGCCACCCGATCGAGCTCTCGAGTTTTCGATCGACCTCATTCCGGGAGCGCAGCCTATTTCGAAAGCGCCGTATCGTATGGCACCAGCAGAATTGGAGGAATTGTGGTAGCAGCTGGATGAACTTCTTCTGAAGGGTTACATTAATCCTAGTGTGTCTCCATGGGGAGCACCGGTCTTGCTGGTGAAGAAGAATGACGGTTCACGTCGCATGTGTGTTGACTACCGGGAGTTGAATGCGGTGACCGTGAAGAATCGATATCCGTTGCCTCGTATTGATGATATCTTTGATCAGCTGGGAGGATCGAGGGTATTCTCTAAGCTGGATCTGAGGAGTGGTTATCACCAGCTGAAGGTGAGGAAGGAAGATGTTCCGAAGACAGCATTCAGGACGAAATATGGACACTACGAGTTTGTGGTTATACCTTTTGGTGTAACCAACGCACCCGCAGTTTTTATGAATCTGATGAATTTGATCTTCTATGAATTTTTAGATAAGTTTATCGTTATCTTCATTGACGACATTCTGATCTATTCTAGGTCAGAGGAAGAGCATGCGTTGCACTTGAGGACAGTATTGGGGATCTTGAGAAAGCATCGGTTGTATGCTAAGTATTCCAAGTGTGAGTTTTGGCTGGATAGAGTTGCTTTTCTCGGGCATGTGGTGACTGGAGATGGTATTTCGGTGGACCCCGAGAAGATTAAGGCTACCAGGGAGTGGCCTGTTCCGTGGTCATCGTCTGAGATCCGGAGTTTCCTTGGACTTGCAGGTTATTACCGGTGATTCATCAAGGATTTCTCCCGTATTGCTGAGCCGATGACCAGACTGACGCGGAAGGATGTATCTTTTGTTTGGTCTGATGACTGTGAGGAAGCTTTTGGTGTTCTGAAGGAGAAGCTGATGTCTGCCCCTGTTCTTGCTGTGCCTGATCGGAGTGGAGGATTCGAGATCTTTTGCGATGCTTCTGGCAAGGGTCTCGGTTGTGTCTTGCATCAGCATGGGCACGTGGTTGCGTATGCTTCTCGTCAACTTAAGGCTCATGAGAAGAATTACCCGACGCACGATTTGGAGTTGGCTGCTGTCGTGTTTGCGCTGAAGATTTGGAGGCACTTCTTGCTGAGTGAGAAGGTGAAGATCTTCACCGATCACAAAAGCTTGAAGTATATTTTCACTCAGAAGGAGCTCAATATGCAACATCGTCGGTGGTTAGAGCTCATGGAGGATTATGAGATCGATTTGCAGTATAACCCTGGCAAGGTGAATGTGGTTCCTGATGCGTGAGTAGGCTTCCGGCGGTGATGTTGTTGACTTCGCAGTGGAGATTGTAGCAGGATTTTTGCGAGTCCGGTATTGAGATTGTTCTGCCTGGAGGGGTCTCTTCATTGATGAGTATGCAGATACAGTCGACGATCGTGGATCGGATCAAGGCTGGGCAGGCTGGAGACCCGAAGTTGGCGAGGATTCGGGAGATGGTGGAAGCCGGTCTGCGGACTGACTTTTTGATTCATGAGGATGGCTCGTTGGGGTTTGGAGCCAGGTTGTGTGTGCCTGCTGGAGATATTAGAGAGGATCTGTTGGTGGAGGCACACAGTTCACCGTATTCTGTGCATCCTGGTGGGACCAAGATGTACAAGGACCTTCGCCTGAACTTTTGGTGGCATGGTATGAAGAGGAGTGTAGCTCGGAGCGTAGCCAAATGCTTGGTTGCCAACAGGTAAAGGCAGAGCATCAGCGTACGGCGGGGTTGCTACAACCGCTTCCGATTCCGGAGTGGAAGTGGCAGCACATCACTATGGACTTCGTGACTGGACTACCTCTGAGTCCGAAGTAGAATGACGTGATTTGGGTGATCGTAAACCGATTGACCAAACCCGTACACTTTATTCCTTTCCGAGTAAGACAGTCTACTGAGACGCTAGCAAGGAGATACATGGAGGTAAAATCTTTTACTCTCCGTTTTAATTCCTTTTTTCCTAGTTAGATAGTGATGTAACGTGAATCGTGCAGGAGATCATACGACTTCACGGAGTCCCTATGAGTATCGTGTCAGACAGAGACACGAGATTCACATCTCAGTTCTGGCAGAGTCTGCAGAAGAGTTTGGGTACGAGTCTGAGTTTCAACACGGCGTACCATCCGCAGACGGATGGCCAGTCCGAGAGGACGATCCAGATCTTGGAGGACATGCTGAGGGCGTGTATGTTGGACTTCAAGGGTTCTTGGGAGGATCATCTCCACCTTGTTGAGTTTGCCTACAATAACAACTACCAGGCGAGTATTGGCATGGCGCCTTTTGCCGCGCTATATGGGAAGAAATGTCGATCGCCACTGAGCTGGGATGACATTGGAGATAGGGAGCTGTTAGGACCTGAGATGATCGTGGAGGCTGTGGACGTTGTGAGGAACATACAGGATAGGCTGAGGATTGCTCAGGACCGTTTCAAGCATTGGGCTGATGCTAAACGGCGTCCTTTGGACTTTCAGCCAGGTGACCATGTGTTCCTGAAGATTTCCCCGAATCGAGGAGTGATTCGCTTTGGGAAACGTGGGAAGCTGAGCCCGAGATACATAGGACCGATTGACGTTCTGGAGAGAGTTGGTGAGGTAGCCTACCGCTTAGCCTTGTCGCCATCTTTGGAAGGTGTTCATGATGTCTTCCATGTGTCGCAGCTTCGTCGGTACATCAGCGATCCATCTCACGCTGTGGATTTCTCGGAGATTACCGTTCACCCTGATCTGACGTATGACCAGCAACCAGTGCAGATTTTAGACAGGCGTCAGAAGTCACTTCGGAACAAGACCGTCGATCTTGTTAGGGTGATGTGGCGACACGGCTCGCCTGGAGAGTCTACTTGGGAGAGAGAAGACGAGATGCGAGAGCGCTACCCACTTTTGTTCCCTGACACGTGAGTGTTAGGAAATTTCGAGGGCGGAATTTTTCCTAAGGTGGGGAGGATGTAACGACCGGTTTTGTAATGACTATTTTATATGAATAATATTGGATGTTTCCCCTCTTTGTGTGTTTTCTCGATAGAAGTTCCTACGATTAGCTTCATAGCGTCTTAATCTTAGAGCTAGAGTGATCCTAGAGGCCATAGGAATCTTCCCGAAACTTCGCACTTCGATTCGGCACTTTTGGTGCATCTTAGTTGGTTCACGAAGGAGAACCAACCGACTAGATTGCAATCTAGTCGGTCGGCCATCCTTCAGGAACCGACTAGTTCAACGAATTAATTTCAGCTAAGTTACTGTTTACCTTTAGTCGGTTTAAGCTCATTCTTCGACCGACTAGTTCCTAAACTAGTCGGTCAGGACTTATACTCAGACCGACTAATTCTGAGTCCTTCTGTACTGTTGAAGTTACTGTTTATGGTTAGTCGGTCAAAGAACATCTACCGACCGACTAGTTCCCAAACTAGTCGGTTAGGATTCCTTCTCTGACCGACTAACTCTCAGTGCTTAATATCCATCTAATTCTACCCTTAGTCGGTCTATGAACGATCACCGACCGACTAGATCCTAGACTAGTCGGTCGACGGGCCTTCGCAGACCGACTAAATCTGCCTACCCTGTACCGACCCTGTTCACTGTTTGAATTTAGTCGGTCTAAGTTAGACGACCGACCGACTAGATTGTAAACTAGTCAGTCGACCACCCTTCTCTGACCGACTAAATTGCCCAGTAAACCTAGGTTAAGTCGTAGCCGCCGCACCTTTTCTTTATTTAAACCCCCGATCATTTCTATTCTTCCTTCATTTTTCTTAGCTCATCTTCTTCTCCAATCATTCCCCAATCATCCTCTTACCTTCCTTCATCCTCCCAAGCTTCCCCTCACCCTCTTTTGCGCCGGCACCACCCCCGTTGGCCGCCGACCGACCCCAAAACCCGAAAATCTCCTTTTGCTCCAGGTTTTCCCGACGAACTCCAAACTCTAGATCCGTAGCATTCGGCCGCGAGGAACTCTTTTCAACCATAGTTCTTCCGGATCGCTCTTTCCGTTTCCGTGCTAGATCCGATTTGGCGACGGCAATCCGGAATCCGGCGAGATCTTCTCCTACCGCAGATCCGTAGGCGTCTCGATCTTCGCTTCGTAAACGGTTAGTGATCTATCTTTAATTCTCCGTAAACCACACTGTAAATTAGAAAACCCTAATTAAAAATGGATTACTAGACGTTATAGGATTCCAATGCAAACCGGCTTAGAACTCTCAATCTAATTTTCTATTTTGCCATAACAGCGAACCCAATTACCGTAGGATACCGATCTCGTGACTCTCATCGAACAACAACTTCGGTGCCAGGCAAGTGAAACTTGCCAACCTTGCTTTAGGCCATGTTTTTTAGGCCAATACTTTGTTTTAGCGTGAAAGAGACTAAACCGTGAAATGATAGCGGTCTAGGCGCATATTCGAATTCTAGCTTGACAACGAAGTTAGAATTTCCCTTGTCATGCCATATCATACATTTGCCTGTCATGTTTAATTTTCTTTAACGGTACGCAGATTTCATTTCAAATAATTGTCATGTGCATCCATTTTATATATCATGTTGCATGTTGCACCGTAGCACACGCTACAAATCCTTGTACAAATCCGTGTTTCCGTGTTACCGGCTAGACACCCGTTATGCGGGCATAACCCTACGCCATACGTGTTAAAAACACTTCCTGGCTCGTGATCCAGAAGAAAGCATTACGTGTTCGGGGGTAATGCCCTGGCTCGACACACGTGGAGGGGTAGGGATAAACGGTCACTTGAGCGTAAGAGTTGGCCCGTACAGCCACTCTAGCCAAAGGACGGAATCTCTGTGCACGACGTGCTTACAATTCTTGTACTTGTCATGTATTTGTTTACTTGCCATGCCATGTTACTTGCCATGCTATAATCATGCCATAACATAAACTGCTGTTGTTTTCATTGCATAAAATGCCATGTCATAATATACTCTAGAACTGCTAGGTTGTTACCACTTGGCTTTAGTTTCCTTGCACAAGTTTTGTAGACTTGCTGACATGTGCCCCTTCTCTTTGGGTGACGCATGTTAGTTGCTGAGCCAGAGATTGTTGTGGAGGGTCACGAGTTCGCGGAGTTCGTGCCCGATCCTGTCGTTGACGTGGAGTTCGAGGACACCGGTGACCAGTCCTAGTATTCCCTCACTGCTCCTTCTTTGTTAGTTGTGTTGTTGTCGGTGAGTAGCATCGTTGTTGTTAGATTCTTTGTTGGCCATGCTAGGCCTTTTCTTTGGACTCTTTTTGTTTGCCTGGTGGAATTTCTGGTTGTTGAATTTATATCTGGACTCTGAGTTGAATAATTTTAATTATTTGTCTCTTTTCTATTATTGTTATTGTTGTTTCCGAGTCACATTACAGGGACCTGCTACTTTGTGATACTTGACGCTTATCGGACTTGCGGCTTTGTTGTTTCAAGTCTGAGCGGACCTTCTCACGCCTCCATATTTTTGGGAAGCGAGGCGTGACAACCCTCGTCACCAAATCCTTTAAGAAGTTCGCATATGAAGGAATTGTCTCTATGGCTTCGAGGAAAGGGATCTGCAAGCTCTAATCCTTGACCATAGCAAAGAACTTGCCGTATTTCTCATTAATCTTAGATTTGGCGAGTCGTTATGGAAAAGGCACAACGGGCTTAAATACTCTCAGGTTCCCCTCCTCGTCCTTCTTCTTCTCTTCTTCAAAGACTCCCTCCGGAGTCATAGTCTTTGGTGACGAAGCTCCGGCGTCATTAGCTTTTTCAATTGGTCGCCCACCGACCAACAGAGCTTCAGGTTCCTTAGCAGGCACTCTTGTAGGAATTTGTGTCCCACTTCTCAAGACGATAATGGACATATTCACATGATCATGCGTTAGTGCCAATGTCTGATTCACCCCCATTGGATTTACTTCCGGTTGACCTGGCAATTGGTTTTGCGTCCTCTAAAGGTTCGCCACCTGCAACTGATCGGTCCATGTTTTACACCTTTTTTCTGCATGTTTTCACGCCATTTCGATTGCTCATATTGTGATTTTCACGAGTATTCGACAATATTGCGTTACTTTTCACTATTTCTTGTTTTTGTCGGATTTCAGGAAATATGGAGCAATCGGGAGCAAAAATGAGCTTAAAGGACTTGCACATGTACCGGAGCGTCGCCCACGGCTCATTTGCAGACTTATCGGCGATGGAGGATGAGTGGAAGAAGAAGGAACTTCATAGGAGCGATGAGGAGGAGAAACGGAGAAGATTGGGCATTTACAGCATGTCACTCGGCCGAGTGAAGCACACACTCGGCCGAGCAAGAAAGCCCACTCGGCCGACCAGAACAGATACGTGCACAATGTTTTTCAGCGTATACTCGGCCGAATGACAAAGTCCTACTCGGTCGAGTGAGGAAGCTCACTCGCCCGAGTACGTCAGGGAAATTTTCCAGAGAAGAGGCCGAATCTACTGCGATTCCCAGAGGCCCGTCGATGGCCTACTCGACCGGGTACACATTACCACTCGGCCGAATGTTGAAAGCTACTCGGCCGAGCCACCCCCGGAGACAGACCCCTGAGGACCTCGAAGTTACTGTTTTTTTACAAGGTCTATCACTCGGCCGAGTAGAGAAGTCCACTCAACCGAGTGAAGAATCCCACTAGGCCGAGTGACGCTGATGACACACACGCCCAGATTTTCAGACAGCCTTCCACTATTTTGAAATCTGCTATCATTTCAGCAATCAAAATATTTTTCTCATATTTTTTATAGATAGTAGACTTCATGACGGTTCCAACGCCGCCAAGAACGCACCAATTGGAGGTCGGATGAAATCTAGAGAATTTCTACAAGTTGACGCTGCAGTGCTGGAATTTCCACTCGTCCGAGTCATTTTCCCACTCGGCCCGAGTGGCGGCGGGCCCAGATTTTAAGTTGCGGCATGGGCTGTTTTTGGGCACGATTTTGGGGGGTTTTCTAGGGTTATTTGCTAGGGTTTTGGGAGGCTATATAAGGGTTTTGTAGCCGTCATTAGAGGGGAGTTCCCTTGATGTTTTCTTAGTGATTATTTTAGAGGTTAGGCCATGCCCTAGGCCCCCTCTTGAATCTAAAAGCTTGTATTTGGATTGAATATCTTCATCAAAGCTAAGTATTTTGTTCTTGTTATTTGAATCTTTGTTTTTTCTATCTTTTTGTATGCAAGCAATGATTTTTATTGATTCTCATATCGTTATTGCTATGCTTGAGTAGATTTGTTGTTCTAGGGTTTGGGGATGAACCCTATGGATCTAATTTCAGATTTGTGATGAATGAATTTCTAAATTGCTAGAATTGCTAGGAGGTTAGGTTGTGATCGATATATTACGAATAGCTAGGGATTTCCATCGATTGGGGTTTGCAAGAGATTGGATTCTAATCGATGGGAAGGCCTAGATATTCGATTTAGGTTTATAATCGAGGTTCTCTATTTTTAGTTTGCAAGAGATTGGACCAAAGCTAGGATTTTTATTATAAATCTATACACATATTCGTTTGCAAGAGATTCGACGAATACGAACTATCACAACCTAGATCGTAACTCGAGTTTACACGAGAGTGGGCTCGAGACACGATTGAACGATGATGTCAATCCTAATGCTAGCGGCTTAGGCTAGGGTTTGTAAGAGATTGGGCCCTATCCTAGGGTTGCTATAGACCGGCAATAGCGCAAGAGCGTGAGCTAGGTTCTCTATTCAGTTACGACTAGTTCAACTCAACGCAAGTCTAGTAATATTGAGACTCACGATTCACAAGGATGAATGCCGACCCGTAGTGGGGATTCCCTAGCCCTAGACACTTTTATTATATTGTATTTGAATCGATATTTGACCAACATCTCTATCACCGACACCGACATCCATCACCATTGTCATTACATCATACCATACCCATCTCCACCAATAATACATTCATAGTCGAGCCAACCTAGGATAGATTGGAGCCAACACCACCTCCTCGTGTTCGATACCCACTCGCCACTTGACCGTGCGCTTGCGGTAAAACTACAATCGTTCTCCGGGTGTATATCCGGGGCCGACCAACAACCCTAGCTGGGTTACTTGGTCGGTCAGAGCTCTCTGCCCCATCTCCAGCTTCAAGTTGATCTTCTCCTGGTTCGTAATATACTGGGTCAAGAGGGTCTCGACAGGGGAGATAACTCGCTGCTGGCCATATGGCGGTTGCTGATGCTGCATGGGCTGCTAGTTCCTGGGGGATACTGCTGATACATTTGATGTGGCTACTGCTGTTGCTGATACTACTGCGGCTGTTGCTGAGGCGGTTGATATATTTGCTGCTGCTGCTACTGGGGCTGCTGATATACTTATTGCTGTTGTTGCTGGGGCTGCTAATACGGTGCCATGTATCTCAGATTGGGTGGTTCTGGTTATTGGGGGAATAAGCTAGATTCGAGCTAGTCCTTGGTGGATACGACGCCGGGTTGAAGAAAAGTGTGCTAGCTTGATCCACCGGTGGTGAAATATCACCACCCTCGAAGTCTCCCAGGACTTCTGCTTCCCCCACTGCTACTTGTTGGGTGCTGGCACCACCAGCTCCTACCATAAGCACTAAGATCTGGGTCGATAGCAAATCGAATTTGCTAGACAACTTGTCGACGTCCTCGACTCTATGAATGCCCTAGATCTGGGCGTGGCACGCTCATCGCACCACCGCTCATTATTTGATGCCATGTTTTCTAAAATGTTGCCGGCATCTTCTTCACTTCTTGACATAAATGACCCCCCCAGCCGTGGCATCCATCGAAGATTTTAGGTCATCCGTCAACCCATTATAGAACAGATTTATAATCTGTCACTTTGGAAGTTCATGATGAGGGCATCTCCGCTGCATCTCTCTGTATCTCGTCCAAGCTTCGTGCATGGACTTGTGGCTGGCTTTGGAGAAGGAGGAGATCTCACTCCTCAGCTTCATCGTCTTCCCCGGGGGAAAGAACTTAGTCAAGAAATCGTTCGAGAGCTTCTCCCAAGTATTGAAGGTGTTCGGGTCCTTTCCCCTAAGCAATTGCTTGGCATTATCCCACAGAGAGAAGGGGAATAGCTTCAGTCGGATAGCTTAAGTCGTGACACCATTAATCCTGAATGTGTCACACTTCTCAAGAAAGAAGTCCAGATGTTCAATAGGGCTCTCTATGGGTGTCCCAAAAAATTGATCTTGCTGGATCCACGTCACTAACGACGGCTTAAGATCGAAACTCTGTGCCGTAATAGCAGGAGGTTGGATGGAGGAGGTGGACCCGATGGATGGCATCGAGTACTCCAATAGAGATTTCTGGGGAGGAGTGTTCTCTCACATGGCTTCAGCTTCTTCTCTTCTTCTCTTCTCTGTGTTCAAACGCCTTACGATGGCGTTGATTTCCGGATCTAAAGGAATCAAGTCGTCAAGACTCCTTGTATTCCTGCGCATGAAAAATCACAAACACCCAGTGAAGCAAGTATGGTATGGAAACAGATAAAGACAGAAAAGAAAGAATAGAAAAAATAAAAAGCGAAAAAGTAGAATGCGAAAATTATCGCGAGGTGAAGACGTGAGCTAGACTCAAGGGTTCAATGGGTCCAAAAAGAAACAAGCACGTTGCCTCCTCGGCAACGGCGCCATAAAGCTTGACGTCCACTAGTTTTTGAGCATGAAAGTGCAATAGGATTGGGGATACCAGATTTAAATATTTATACCACAAGCGCACGGTGTTGTAGTGTGGCTTGGGGGTCGAACACAAGGAGGCGTGGTTGTGCTTGTGTCAAAGAGGAACCGGTTCACCCTAAGGGTGAGATAGCCCGAACGATCGATGGTTGTCACGGAAAATAGATGCGAGGGATAAACAATATAAAAGGAAACCTAGGACTTCGGTTTCCACCCTATCATGTGTTCTCACTATTACGACCGACGGATAGGAATACGATCGGATTTAGGGTTTAGTGGTGAGACGTTGCCTCTAAGATTGATACCAGCATCCCATGGGCCCGATATTCCGGTCGATGCACAGGATAATACGCTGGACTACCCGGGTTCGGTCGGTGGGCATTCCCATGTCCATTAACACCGGCCGACTCCGGGAGCACTAAGCTCGCAACGAATACTCCCAACATCTCATCCCGCCGTTCCCACGCGCTAGGATACAATGTCTACGCTAAGGGCGTGAGCTGTGGCTAGGGAGTCAAACGCCAAGTTTATTCCCCCTTGGCCTAGCGGTCAAAGGCTGTCTTTTTCCCGCCGATGACAATGAAACACCCCACGTAACCATCTAAATTCCTAATCCCTATCGAAATCCTAGTCCTATGGACGCATTAAGGAGAACCCACGAAGGGGTTTCCACCAAAATCCCAGATTTGGAAACTACTCACAAATCATAGCTAAAAAGCAAATCAACCGTAGAAATCATGATCAAGCAATTGAAATGAGGTAGTAGCAATGCTATAAAGATAGTATTAAAGTTTGAAAGAAATCAGAAGACTTACAGAATGCAATAGAATTCCAGCCGTCACCGTACAAGAAAAAGACAGAAAAAATAACAACTCCCGTTTTCAGAACCCTAGAGCAACTATTTATACAAATCGACGTCACCTGATCGGTTGAAACATCAACCGATCGGGTGAGCTGCTTGGCGCTTTAGCATCGACGTTCAGAACTTCAACCGCTCACTTGGTCCGACCGGTTGGCATCTCCGGGTCGTCGTTTGGATATTGCGGCATCAGGTGAACCGATCGGTTGAGTATTCAACCGATCGGTTGGAATTATCTCCAAATGGCCGAGAGTTCTGTCAATTTCACACGGTCAGTGAACTGTCGGTTGAGCTCTCCGGGTCATCGTTTGGAAAATTCGCTTTAGATGAACCGATCGGGTGAGATGTCACCCGATCGGTTGGTCAGCTCCAAATGGCCGAGAGCTCTGTTGGATTGAACCGGTCGACGAACCGGTCGGTTGAGCTGCTCCTCACTCCAGCCCCCGTCCGGGTCGGACACGTGTGCATCACCCGATCGGTTGGTTGTGTCCAACCGATCGGTTGAGGGCTGAAAAATAGCGATATTCATCGTTTGACCCTCTGGATCGCACGTGACTGCTCCCGTTGCTCCAGTGACTCATGATATCTTTGTTATATGTCCCCTACGCTGGAAATCTCTTGCAAATACACAAAAACGCCAAGAAGTGAAAGAAAACTAAAAATCCCAAGAAAATGGGCACGGGACGATGGTAAACAATGGAAAAACTCAAAGAAGACGTGCGTGGATATATAAAATATAAACACATGTCACTGTACCCTAGGCTTGAATTAAACGACATAGTTTAGACGAAGAGACTAATACTGCGGTATTCATCACGGACACAGTCAGGGTGGTTCTGACAACACTCATGTCAATAAGTTAACCACATAAGTATGATACTGAAACATGGACGGCACCTGCTGCTCGTGGTCACTGCCGTCCGGGGTTCGATCCCCACCTGTAGTAGGGTCAGGCTGTAGAGTCTCATACAGAGTGCGACCTTCGTCTAGTAATAGGTAGAAATTAGGGAGAATATGCATTTGATGCAAGGGATAGAAAACAGCAAAGTGTTTGCAGTTAGCCTCTGCATTCAGGATAAATGATCCTGAGTGTAAGTGTGAGATTTTAAGCTTAGATATGGGCTGTTTTGCATATGATGCAAAAAGAGTTAAATATGTCGTAAATTGTTTACGACCATATTTAAAATTAAATTAATGCGAGAAAAAGGTTACCTGAATGACGGGATCATCCCGTTCTAAACGCAGGTTCAAACTGCGTCAAAGACGGAGTCCAAACGTGTACAATAAGTCTATTTAAAAGTGTTTTAAATAGAAGCCCAAAAGATATTAACCAGGCCCAAGTTTTTTTGAGAAACAAATAAAAACTATCAAAAGGGGGGCATCCTGGGCCGGGCCAGCCTGGGTGTGCCCAGGCCTGGGACAGGCATCCAGCCTGGCCTGGGTCCTGCCCAGGCTGGTGTAGGTGGGCCCCACATCTGTGTGCAGAAACCCTAAACTTTTGCGAATTTTTGAAGGCTCGGTTTTCGGAAAAACTAGCTTTGGGATGATCTTTGGACGATCAATTGAGGGGTCAAACAGACTCGGATTGACCCGTCGTTTTTTCCTACGTGTTCACCGTTCAGTGCTCATTAATTTGATAGCTTGTATCAAATGTGAAGCTCAACAGTGAGGGAGTTAAAATTCATGAAAGTTTGGCCTTTATGAAAGGCAAACTAACTTGAATTATTTAACTCCAAATATTTAGTCCCACATCAGAAGTGGAGTAAAGAGGAGTGGTCAGCTGCCTACATAAATAAGGGTCTCCTCCATTCCTCTAAACTCGTCCCAAGCTCTAGATCTAAGTGGCTCCCAAAAGTTTGGAGAACGATAGGATTTAAGCTTAAAATAAATATTTTTCTCCTCTCCCTAAAATAAATTCTCTCCCCGCTTATGATCCTCTGGATCACGATGCGCACCTTCATAATGCTTTGAGTTCTTCCTTGCCCCGGCATGAGCTTTTGATCGGTCCATATTTTACACCTTTTTTATGCATGTTTGCATGCCATTTCGATTGCTCATATTGCGATTTTCATGATTATTCGACGATATTTCGTTACTTTTCACTATTTATTTTTTTGTCAGATTTCATGAAATATGGAGCGATCGGGAGCAAAAATGAGCTTAAGGGACTTGTACGCGTACCAGATCATCGCTTATGGCCTTATTGAGGAGCTAACGGCGCTGGACAATGAGCGGGAGAATAAGAAGATCGACAGAATCATCGAGGAGGTGGGGAGGGGAAAGAAGGATTCCAGAAACAGGCCACTCTGCCGAGTCACGCTAGTCACTTGTCCGAGTGAAGCAACGTACTCGACCGAGTACGACTGATACGAAGAACATCTGCCTGACCTAAGTGCCACAATACACTCGGTCGAGTGGTGAATTCCACTCGGCCGAGTAGAGAACTTCACTCGTCCGAGTGAGTCAGAATTTCTGAAGGAAATCAAAGCGAACTTTCTGGAATTCTGGGGAGTAGAGCAGAAAACCCACTCGGTCGAGTGATGAATCACACTCAGCCGAGTGACGCAGAGCGCCAGAGTATCCAACCCCCAACTTCGAAGCAGACTCTCTAGAATTTTGGGAGAACATCAAAAGATCCTACTCGGCCGAGTCACACTTCTCACTTGGCCGAGTCATGCTTCCACTCGGCCGAATGACACGAGCGTGTAAATTTTCAAACAACCTCTCACTCTTTTGAAACCTGCTATCATTCTAGTGGGCAAATTATTTTTCTCATATTTTTTATGGATAGTAGACTTCATGACGGTTCCAACTCTGCTAAGAACACACCAATCGGTGGTCGGATTAAATCTGGAGAATTTCTGCAAGTTGACACTGCTGTGCTGAAACTACTACTCGGCCGAGTCATATTTCCACTCGGCCGAGTGAGCGCGGGCCCAGGACTTAAGTTGCGGCCAGGGCTGACTTTGGGCACGAATTTCAGAGGATTTTTTAGGGTTATTTGGGTTTGGGGAGACTATATATAGGGTTTGTAGCCGTCTTTGGAGGAGGGTTCCCCATTATTTTCTTGGAGACATATTTAGAGGTTAGGCCATGCCCTAGGCCCCCTCTTGGATCTAAAATCTTGTAATTGGGTTGAATTTCTTCATCTAAGTTAAGTATCTTTGTTCTTATTATTTGAATCTTTGATTTGATATCTTTTTACATGCAAACTTTGTTTTTTATTGATTCCTATATCGTTATTACTATACTTGGTTGATCGTTGTTCTATGGAAAGGGATGAACCCTATGGATCTAATGTCAGATTTGTGATGAATGAATTTCTATGTTGCAAGAATTGCTAGAAGGTTAGATTGTGGTTGATTTATTACGGATAGCTATGAATTTCCATTGATCTAGGGTTTGCAAGAGATTGGGCTCTGGTCAATGGAAAGGCCTACATATTCGATTTAGATTTATAATCGACATTCACTAGACTTGGTTTGCAAGAGATTGGACCAAAGCTAGCATTTTTATTATAAATCTATATCCATATTCGTTTGCAAGAGGTTGGACGAATACGAGATATTACAATTTAGATCGTAACTCGAGTTTGCACAAGAGTGGGCTAGAGGAGCGATTGAACGATGATGTCAATCCTATTGCTAGTGGCTTAGGTTAGGGTTTTCATGAGAGTGGGCCCTAATCTAGGTCGCTATAGACGGGTAATAGCACGAGAGCGTGAGATTGGTTCTCTATTCAGTTACGACTAGTTCACCTCAATTCAAGTCTTGCAATATTGAGATTCGCGATTCACAGAAATGCATGACGATCCGTAGTGGGGATTCCCTAGCCCTAGATATTTTTATTACATTGAATTTGAATCGATATTTGACCGACTTCTTTATCACCGACACCGACATCCATCACCATTTCCATTACATCATACAATAACCATCTCCACCAATAAAACCTTAGTAGTCGACCCAACCTACGATAGATTGGAGCCAACACCACCTCCTCGTGTTCGATACCCGCTCGCCACTACACCGTGCGCTTACGGTAAAACTACGACTGTCCCCCGGGGCGTGTATCTGGGGGCCGATCAAGTTTTTGGTGCCGAGGAGTTTCCTGTTGGAGCCAATTTGTCACAATTAGGTTGTTTAGATTACGTTTAAAAAAAACAAAAAACAATAAAAAACAGAGAGAGATTTTTCCCCACCACCTGCTATTATTATTATTATCTTTATCTCTCTTTGTACCACTGACGTCTTTTCCAGGTTGTTTACTTTGCTTGATCAGGTACAGTTGTTGCAGAGATGGTGCTTCCAAAGAATATGCGACCGGGATCTATACAATCCTACATATATCTCGCTACATTCTGTCAGGCTGATGGAGAGTCCTTTAGGGAAGCCTTGAGCAGGTTCGAAAAATGTTAGGAACGTTCCAGGCAGATTCAGACTATGTGTGGGATGGTTTCCAGTTATTCAATATCTTCGCTAGAGGGCTAAAGGGACCATCACGTGAGTTTATGAGGATGATGCAAGTGGGACAGTTCAGTGATATGCAGTTGGCAGCAACCTTGGAGCAAATGATAGATGAAGCTCGATCTACCCATTTGCTAACTGTTATGGTAGGTAAACCATCCGAACAAGTATTCATTGATTTTGTTATGGCTAATTTCTCTAGTGCAGGTATTATCATAGATGGAGTGTATGCTTCACTTGAAGGTGATCATATCCACCTTTACACCATCAACACTCCACAAATAGAGACATCTGAGCTGCCGAAGGAGGACACATATATAGACCTATTGAGAAACATTGTTGACGTAGTTCAAGAAACCGGTCCATTAACAATAACGACATGTGATCTTTTTAAGCTCGGATTTCAAAACTTTATTACTCATTGTATCTCTTCCACAAGCATAATTGATGATGGAGTCTATGCTCTAGTTGAGGGGCATGAGACCTATTTTTACACCACGGTCGAGATACATAAGCCTATAGAGGCACCTTGTGCCATCGTCGCCTCCCCCTGCCACCCACCTGAGTCAGAGCAGCCTATACCATCAGAGGATATTATTGAGGAGGTCATGCATACAGTAGCGGAGAAAACCATCGAGGAGGACGTAACTTGGGATGATGACATCTGCACACAGATGGAGCCCGAATTGTGCCCCCTCCTTTCGAGCTACTGCAGCCATCCCTACCTTCTACAAAGGCTGAGCATCCCTTAGAGGACCACCCTTCCACTGATGTCAATGACTATCCCACAGAGCTTATGGCTCCCCTTCAGGGAGATCTCTTCACCCCCTCATTTCCTACATTTGATTCCCCTCCAGTGTATGATGTTTTTTGTGATTCAGATTTTGACGACTCATCGTTCCTTTCGCATGATACACATACATATGAACAAAAGGTACAATGTGACGTATACGAGGAGGATAGCGAGGAGTTAGCACCCATGGACACATATGAATATGATCAAGAGGTGCGCTGGGATGAGTCTGACGATGAGGAGGAGCATCCTGACAAGACCCACACTATTATGCCAGAGTTACTTGAGGCACCAGAGAAAAACAACGAGGAGTTGGTCGACATGGTGCACGAGAGTAGAGATTTATTTCCAGGGAAGTGTTGTCAACCATCTTTAATTTTAAATACTTATGTTGATGACCCTCTTTGGAATACATTTATTTTGGGAAAAAAATATCCACATCAGATTGATACGGCTTATCTCTTGCAGGATACAGGTGGAGTCCCTGGAGAGATGCTGTAAGCCGCATTTCTAGAATCTGATAGAGTCCGTTGTCACATGCACCTGACGGAGCCACGGAAGGAGCAATTGGAGCAGTTGCCTGCACTGGCAAATATACTGGATCCGCCTTTTGCTATAGGTGACATCAATCAAGTAGTATAATATTTTATGCTTTCAATAAACACGAATCCTTTCGACAGCGAGAGGACCGTATAGATTTACTTGATTTGTTACTTCTGAATAAATATCACCTCATATGATGGCAACAATAATCATTTACACCCTACCCTTTATATGCTATACTAATTACCCTCTTCACATTTTGATGTGTCACATCCTTTTTGCTCACCACCCATCGAGCATCTCTTTCAAGTGAATACTCACATTCTTATTTGTTTGACTCGATCTCGCTTAGCAAAGCCGTGACATTTTTGATCGAGTCATTTGAATAGTATTGTTTGGTATAGGCTTGGGGGAACGCGCTCTCATGCATCATTGTATATGCGTGTAGTTGCATTAGGATTTCATGTCATTCATGTCATCATTTTTCATTCCCCCCATATTTATCGTTGTTCCTCATATTCTTCCATTATGATCACATTGAGGACAATGTGAAGTTTAAGCTTGGGGGAGTGCATTTCCATACCATTTAGTTACACTGTACTCTATTTTAAGGGTTTTTAGAATTTTTCAAAAAAATTCCATCATCTTTTTTATTTTTCCATCTTATTTTCTTTTTATGTGTGTTCATGCATCATGTTGTGTGCTTGATTTTCTTTTCTTTCCTCTCTTTTATTTTCTATTTCTTTATTTCCTTTTCCTCCTTTTGCTAGATATGTTCCTTATAATGATATCTCTTATTGCTTTAGTAGCCATCACGATGCTTACTACCTTGCCATGCTATTTGGAGTATTTCAGTATCCTGCTATCCATGTACTTGCTTATATATTCTTTTGATGATTCTTCTGTATGAATGCATGATATTAATTGACGTTGAATGTATAGATTAGTATTTAGTAAGCTTTTGTTGGAAGTGCACAAAGATTCACGCATCAATTGTATATCGGAAGCATCTGCATTATTGTCTTATTCACCTTTTGTTGCATACCTGATATGATTGTACTCTTTACTGCTTGACTTCACAATTTATTGAATATCCATGCGTATATATAAGTTTAGTTGATGTATTATCTTATTAAACCATTTGTGCACATCCTAGAGTGAACCGAGCGTTACACCATTTCCTTCTCCATATATATCTTTTTATTCTCTACATGTCACTTGAGTTCACCTCGTAAAGCTACTTATATCGCATTTATTTACCAAAAATCCCTACAAAAGAAAAAGTCAGCTCCAAGAAAGTCCAAAAACCCAAAAAAAAAAAAGCCAAAAACCAAAAATACAAATCAAATAGCTCCTACAAAAGTCCAAAAAGAAAAATGAGAAACAAAAAGTTCAAAAAGAAAAAGAAAGATTAGGTTTAAATCTCCAAAAACAAAGATTCCAGAACGCAAAGAACAATAGATCTCCAAAAATAATTCAATAATTTCAAATTAGGTTTAGATCTAACAACAATCGTTTCTAATCTCCTCTCTTCCTCAAATGTAATTCAAAAATTCAAAAGTAAATGAACTCCCCTTCTCGCAATACCCAGATCCACACTTCACTCGCCTGCACGCATCAGACGGCCACGCGAATTTCCAAAAATGGCCTTCATTGTCGTCGACCAAGTCAGGGACTCGATCGAGCAGAGGCTTGCTCAGTCGGGCTGCTTGGTCGAGCAGCCCTCCTGCTAGGTCGAGTACGTCAGTGAGTCGGACTCCTCCATATAAATGTCACTCTGTCTGCTCGGCCCGAGTCAGTCGTGCTCGACCGAGCAGCCAACTGACTCGGTGGCCATGAGATCTGCTCGGCTAGAGTAGAAGGTTGATTGAACTTCAGAAATAGGAGCTGCTCCACCGAGTCACCATACTTCTCGGTCCGAGCAGCTTGCGTATCAGCTCTCATTCTTCATCTTGCATCTGCTCGGTCGAGTCGCCAGGGAAATTCTGAGATTCTTTTTGCAGCTTCTCCTCCACTCCTGGCAATCTCCTCTACTTCTTCCATAGGCCTCTAAAACTCGACGAACTCCTGTAGAGCTGCGCCAACAGGCTCCAGGGTATGTCGGATGTGTCCATATCTAAAATGGGCCTGAATCGCTCCAAAATCCTAAAAATCCACAAAACTCTACGAAACTCGAATATGGCATTAGAATTGAAATATCGTAGGAATATATGGGATTTGGATGCGATTATGATATGAAATGAAATGGAATGATGCTATGAAAATATGGAAAATATGGACACATGAAAATCCCCCAAGCTTACCTCTTACTCGTCCTCGAGGAAGACGTATACTAGGTACGCCGGGAGATAAACAAAAGAAAATAAAAATAAAAGAGAATAGAGATGGATGGAGGGTGCTAAGATTGTTCAATCAGATCTCAAGCCTCAGCAGTATGTCACGATGCTCTGAATGGTAAAAACACACGCTAATGGTATTTTCAAGTTCTACTAATCATATGTCTAGCAAGCAATAGAGACAAAAAACATGGATCTTCTAAAATCATGCCATCATCTCATATCAATCTTATGCAATCTATAGAGTCTAGTATAAAAAGAGTTGGCAATGCACTTTTCAATCAATAGATACAAGTGGAGCATATTGAAGTTACACCATCATGTAATAAAGAATGGAAAGGAAACATGATATTCAAATATCCACTTCGAATCATGAAAAATTTCCAAAAGCTAAAATATTTCGTAAAGTTCAATCATTATCTAATCTCCCCGTTATGCACCGTCTCCACTCTAATGGTATACTCACTCATATGATCAATTGGTTCACCCCTAAGCTTAGCTCGAGGCGTCGCATCTAGGAATAAGATATGAAAAATTTTGTCTTTTTCCAAGTGTTTGTGATAGCTTCTAATAAAAGCTATAAAACAATTTTATTTCTTTCTTTTTCTTTCATTTTATTTTATTTTTCTTTTTTTTCCATTTTATTTAGAAGCTATATTTTTTCTTTTGGGATTTTTGGTAAGTAAGATGCAGTAAGGGTAGCTGTGGGGATGAAACCAACTGATATGTAGAGAATCATAAAGATATGTGGAGAAGGAAATAACGAATCACTCGGTTCACTCATCAGAGGTGCACAACAATTCAATATGATAATACTCTAACTAATCTCATAATTAGCATGGATATTTTCATTCATCTAGACGAATACTGAAAAGCATGCATTAATAAGCATAATAACGTCAAGCATGCAAACAGAAGTGAATAAGATAGCTAGCAGATGCTCCAAGTGTTCTAGTGATGCATGAACCTAGGTGCATTACCTTACATAGCACATACTAGATATTATTTCATGCATTTGATTTTCAATTCATAACAGGCATTAATTTAGATAGATCAGCAAAAAAATATGCACGTACATAAAAAGTAAAACTGAAACTATCCTAAATAGCATGTCATCAAATAATAAGCACTGTGAGAAGCTATTGAGGGCAACGAGAAGTATCATTATGCAGAACAACCTTAGCAAAAAGAGAAAAAGGGTGGAGAAAGTAAAAGAATGAAAAACAGACATGCATGCATGACAAAAAATGAAAAACATGATGCTGAATGAGAAAAAATAAAAAGGTGGAAAATGTGTAGAAAAGTAAACTAAAAAGATGAAAAAGGAAGAAAAATATAAAATAAAAATAAAAATAAAGCGATAGCGCTCATCCCCCAAGCTAAACACAGCAGTGTCCTCACTGCTGAGAAAAAGCTAGTATGTGGGAGATGACGCTAGAAAGGGTGGGTATGTGAGGGGGTAGAAAATGAATGAGAAATAAAACTGTGCAGAAGAAAATAAGACGTGATATGATGCAATACTGAAAAGATGATGCATATGCATGAAATGATGCATTGTGGGTCTTCCCCCAAGCTATGTAAGACCAGGGCCCCAAAAAGATAGATGTGCACAATATAATATGAGGGAAGCAATAAGTGTGTAAGGACAACA
Source organism: Scilla litardierei (assembly GCA_030789695.1). Lineage (NCBI taxonomy): Eukaryota > Viridiplantae > Streptophyta > Magnoliopsida > Asparagales > Asparagaceae > Scilla > Scilla litardierei. Next base: position 2,503 of record JAULAV010005269.1, on the reverse strand, counting down.
TCAAGCAGGGGCACCATCCTCTGGAGGAGGTGGTGGGTACCGCTGCTGTGCAATAGGGAAGGTTGCGGCCAAAAATAGGACAATAGCAGTGGTGGACTGGACTGTGGTGACCGACTCAGGTGTGGAAGAGGCAAGCTCGGTAGAAGCCTGTGAATGTGGAGCACTGAGTGGTGCAACAGTCGTCACAGGGGCTGGCCGGGGTGGAGGGGCATGAGCTATAATCACGGGAGGTGAGCCACATGTCCGTAGCAGGTCAATGATGGAGGCTAGGTCTACCACGACTCTCTCATGATGTGTGGCCATCGAGCGGACAAAGGCGTCGAAATCCCACCGAAGCCAAGAAGTCGACTCCTCCAACGCAGTCAGACGACCGTCGGTGGTACGGGAGTCGAGGGGAGGACGAGAACCGTGAGACACCACTCTCGTAAAGCAGCCCCGTGGAGATAATCCACGGTGCCTGGGCTGGAAGGTCGGAGAGGGCAAGTTCGATGGGAACTCAGCAGTGGAAGTGGCCGGAGGTAGAGCAGTCATCGACACACAAGTGTGCACAGAAGTCGAGATACTCTCAATAAGGATAACTGCTACTGGTGACGAAGTGGTGCCAGCGAGCAGAATGTGGTGCCCTAAGGAGATGGGCAGTGAAGCTATAAGGTCCCTAAGAGGTGGAAGGGTGGTGGCTGGATCGTGCTCAGTGAGGGCTAGAGCACTAGGCTCTGAGGCTGACAAAATATAAATGCCCTCAGATACGGGTACAGAAGAGACAGCAGCACTGGCCTCGGGGCAGAAGTTGGTGACTGTCCCCGAGGTCTCAACTATGGTGGAGGTGGTAGAGACAGAGGTGGAAGAAGACGTGCATACTGGGGGCAGTGGGTGCGCAGGCAGTGCTGGAAGGGCAGCCACAATGGCTGCAAGGTCATGCTCCTCGTACTTGGAAGAGCATGGCACCTAGTCATCGGCACCTGCCTCGATGGGAGCTCCCGGTGGCTCGAGTACGTGGAGTGCTGGAAGTGGGTCGACCCTATTAGTCATCCAGCTCTACTGGACAGGTGCTATGGTAGTGAGGTGAGGGCGGGAAGGACGAAGTGGGGCGTGTGGTAGGTGCCAACAAGATAGGTCCAGTGACTGGATCCATAAGGCCTAATGATATGCATGTGCTCAAGCACACCTAGAGTCAAGCGTGTGGGGCCAGGAGGGGTCACCAGATCATCGGAAAGATTAATACCAAGCATACGTGAAAAAATGGTGAAAAATCCGCCGCAGCAGATATAGATGGAGTAGTTTGTGCGGGCGGTCTGTGTAAGGCATGTAGGATCCTATCAAAACAAGGACGTTAGGATCGAATAATAAAGTAAAGACTTACGCTTGCGTACGCGGCACCGTAATCTCTGAACTTTGCCCTCGGATTCGCCACAACGGTCAGTACTTCGTCACGGAGGATCGAAGCAGTGTTTCACTGCCTAAATCTCTATTTAGAAGAGGATTTTAATGGAAGGGAGAAGAAGAACACAAGTTGCCTTATGCAAACTTATGGCATGGTTAGATTAGTGTAAATGCCTTACCCTTGGGTCCTATTTATAGGCTTTGGGGGTAGTTATTGTAGGAAATTACTAAATATAAGCTTATTAGCCTATATTAGCACATTTACTAATCCTATTCTTCATTCACTTATCAGGTGCCTTTTTGCACTTATAAAGTGACTTTTTCCACTTATCGAGTGGTCCTTTTCACACGAGAAAAGGTTCCCTTCGTGCACGCGACATCTGAGGTCCGTATACCCTCATACATCCCCTCATGGGTGTATTCATGTCGTCCATATCCAACATCTCCCACTGACACTTGAGGGGATTGTAAGGAAACATCTTTTCCTTTAACTCTTCTGTTTATCATACCGAGAAATAGGCCGTGTGACCGTCATGCGTATAGAGTCCGCTGTTTGTGCACTTGTTAGAGATACACAACACTCCTCGAGGTGCAAAGTTGAGTAGATTAACGCATGATTTACCCTAGATTATTTCTTCACATTTCTTATACTTTATATTCAACAATTGAATCACATCTGGATTACAATTGGCTGGCCAGCTTTGAATCTTTAAAGTCCAAATGTGAACATGAAATTAATCTTCCTCTTCTTGCGATCCTTTCGATCTTGACTTGACTCGCTTTTCTAACATGTCCAGCCGGACCGAATTGACCATAGTCCATAAGCAACATGCTAAGATAGCAATCACCCAGTCAAATCTAAAGGAACCAATTAGAGTCCATAAGAGTAACGAGTTAAGACCCATGTGGTCTTTGGGTCTCACATAATAGTAAACACAATTACTATTCTAACCCAATGGTCAAATGCATACGTAGTATGAATACGTATTACAACATCACTCCTTTCCCAGGGAGCGTATGTCTTAATGATGTTGTAAGGATGATGATCAGTCACCACAATGTCTGATTTTGAGTCCCTTTTACTACTCAAATAATCTTCTGGACCCACATCCCACATAAGACA
>JAULAV010005268.1:0-25010 GCA_030789695.1 Scilla litardierei | reverse complement strand
TATAATAAAGCGTCTAGGGATAGGAAATCCCCACTACGGACCGTCTCTCATCCTTGTGAATCATAAATTTCATTGTTGCTAAGCTTGAATATAGGTGAACTAGTCGCAACCAAATGTAGAACCAAGCTCACGCTCTCGCGCTATTACCGGTCTATAGCAAACCTAGGTTAGGGCCCACTCTCGTGCAAACCCTAGCCTAAGCTGCTAGCGTGAAGAACGACATCATTGTCCAATTGCATCTCGAGCCCACTCTCGTACAAACTCGAGCTACGATCTAGGTTATGATAATTCGTATTCGTCCAATCTCTTGCAAACGAATATTAATATAGACTTATAATCAAAAATCCAAGCTTTGGTCCAATCTCTTGCAAACCAAGTCTAGAGAAATTCAATTATCAATCTAAATCGAATATCTAGGCCTTCCTATCAATTGGGATCCAATCCCTTCTAAATCCCAATCGATATGAATTCCTAGCTACTCGTAATATATCAATCACAACCTAACTATTATCAATTCTAGCAACAAATCCATGAATTCATCACAATTCAAAAGGTCAGGTCCATAGGGTTCATCCCTAGGCCCTAGAACGACGGAACTACTCACTAAACATCATGTAAATCTCAGAAATAATAATAATAATCATGGCACAATTCATTGCAAATGAGAAACAATTCATCAAAATGAGTTTTTTAATAAGAAAGAACAAACTAATGATGTAGCCAATAATCTCTAGCTGAGATTTCTCCAAAGAATAACCGTCAAAAACCTAAAAGAACTCTCTAAAAAATAATTCAAGTCTCCCCTCAAACTAGGGTAAAAACCGGGCTTAAATACATGCCAAAATCGTCCAAAAAATCGTGACAAAACTGTCCCTGCGCAGCCCAGAATTTGCATTCCTAGCGGAGAGGGTCACTCGGCCGAGTGACCCTTGTCACTCGCCCGAGTGACAAACCCTGTAAAATAACAGTAACTTCGGGGTTTTCAGGGGTCTGTCTCTCGGGGTGACCCAGCCGAGCAGGCTTCTTCATTCGGCCTAGTAGCAATCATGCTCGGTGGAGTGAGCTTCCTTAAATTTTCCAGTAACTTTGGCTCTTTTCTGTCTGAATTCCTTGACTGACTCGGGTGAGTGAACTTTCTTACTCGGCCGAATGGAATTTCTTACTCGGCCGAGGGAACTTCTGAAATCTTCGGTGTGTATCCGTTCTACTTGGGTGAGGGTGATCCTTCACTCGGTCGAATGAGCAGTCTTGCTCGGCCGAGTGATGTACTCCTGAGCTCATTTCTTCTCCTTTTTGCTTCATCGTCGCTCCTATCGAATTCCTTCTTCTTCCGCCCATCCTCTATCGTTGATAAGTCCTCAAATAAGCCGTGGGCGACACTCCAAAATGCGTGAAACTCCTTTGATCTCATTTTCGCTTCAAATCGCTCGATATTTCCTGAAATACGACAAAAACAAGAAATAGTGAAAAGCATCGCAATATTGTCGAATAATCGTGAAAAACGCAATATGGGTGATCAAAACATCATGAAAACGTGCAAAAAGGTATAAAATATGGAGTGATCAAAATCCCCCAAGCTTACCTCTTACTCTTCCTCGAGGAAGACAAGCAAAAGGCGAACCCGACGGAAAAATAAAGAAAAGGAAAAATGAAAGAGATAGAAGATAGGAAGGAAAACAAAGAAGGAGGTGCTAGATCATTTTCGCAGGACGTGGGTTTTGCTTACTCATATAGCATACGGCGAATATAAAGCACATGCCAAAGATTTTTACCTCGATATCTTAATCATATGGATGCATTCAAAATAGAAATCCAAGTTTATCAAAATAGTATGAAATATGGAATCATTCTAGAATTAACATCGTCTGAAGCATCTAAAGCGGCATACATAATCATAGACTATACACTTTTCAATTGTATAAGAGATATCACACAATATGGATCAACAAGAATAGAAAGGTATGGCTTTCATGAAATGCATGCTAAGTTTCAATTCCTAGATTTCGTAAAAACTTTTAGTAATCTCACCGAGTATAGAAAATTACCTAGCTTAGGTTGTTATGCACAATCAAGTAGTCACACTCTCACACATCATTGGATCCTCTCCCCCAAGCTTATCTATAAGCGTGGTGGCATAAGATAAATCAATAAGCTTATTCCCCATTTTTGAAGCTCCAAAAAATAAAAATAAAAATAAAAGAGGGGAGAAAGAGAGAAAGAGTACGAGATGGGATCATATATGAACTTCTTTTCTCTTTTCTTTTCTTTTCTTTTCTTTTCTTTTTCTTCTCCTTTTTTCTGTTTTTTTTTTCATAATCATATATACAACTATGATCCCAAATCAAAAGATAGAAAGATATACATGTATTTTTTTTTGATTTTGGGGGTATGGAGCATAGATTTTTGTAGCGGGGGAGAAATGCCAACATAAGAATCGCTAAAGGGAGATTCACCAATGATTTTAAGTATAGAAATAATGCTCAAGATATGTGGAGAAAGAAATATATGTAACACTCGGTTCACTCTATAGAATGTGCACGACAACTTTCAGCAGAGTAATGTAATCTACTCAGTTTAATCTCAGAAAGTAAACTAATCCAGTTATATCAACCTAGCATACATTCAATCAACCTGAAAGTGAAGCGTACAATTTTCATGTAATAAGAAGTGATATGGGAAAAGAAAGTAGTACTCCAGATATAAGCAATCAATGCGTGAAGCTTGGTGTATTTTCTATGAAGATTACACGGTAAAAATCATCAGACTCAGCTAATAAAAGAATTTCATCCATATACATACATGAAAGTGCGGGTTACTATCTCAAATGCATAGCAAGACATAGCATATGATATCTGAAATAAAAACTATGGCATGACAAGATAATATGCATATAGAGATAAGCTAATACCACGTCATCATCATCACAAAAAATTCATCTCTAGCAAAAAGGATAAAAGAAATAAGGATAAAAGAGAATAAAAACTACTGTACATATGCAGCACACTCAAAAAGTAAGAAAACGTGATGCATGGGAAAAAATGAAAAAGTGGGTGAAAATAAGTGTAAAAAAAGAAATGTGGGAAAACGAAAATAAAAGGCGACAAAAATAAAAAGTGCGTGAGAACTCACTCCCCCAAGCTAAAGTGCACAGTGTCCTCAATGTGCAAAGTGTGGCATACCGAGAGGCAAAAAATGTGGGTGGGGCGGGTGAGGATGCATGCATGAAAATAAAAATAAAAAATGAAAATAAAAAGAAAAAAAATGAAGTGCGATGGGAATGCAAGTGATGCATGCAGAGATTAAAATAGTGCCAGATAGGTGTCCCCAAAAGTACTCCCTCACTCCCAAAAAGATATAAACAGATATGAACAAAAAGTGACCAAAACGTGCGTGGAGGAGGGGTGCAAAATCAGCAGGCTCAGAAAAAATATCTAGCGTAACAACAGCAAAATATCGAAGGCATCCAGTGTGTGCCTAGGTAGGTGAGGGTGCACCAGCACCGTCCTATGGCGGAGGTGGTGGTCGTGGATGCTGCTGGGTAGGGGTGCATGGCTGAGGCAGATGCTCTAGAATCTAGTTCAGGCAAGCCTGAATACCAGGAAGTAATGCGACGCGGGTCTGGACAGCACTAACAGTAGCGGAGAGAGCCCGAAAATCTGCTCTAAGTCCACTCACCGTCCCCTCAAGAGCACAGAGGTGCTGAACTAGGGTGTCGGTGGAGGTGGAGCAGAGGGTTGAGCAAGACGAACAGGTGAAGAGCGGGGATGTCTTGCTCGGCTACTGTAAAGGATGGGTGCGACAGTGGGGTGGTGAGGTGGTGTTGTGCTTACTAAGTGTTGCTCAGCCTCTGTGGGAGGCTGAGATGCGGGAATGGTCGAAGAGGAAGGAGCAGCAGCAGAAACAGCAGTGGTGTAAAGCGACGAGGCGGGCAGAGAGGCCAGTGACACAGACGTGGGGACAGACGTCATGACACTCTCGGAGTATACAGCGGCGGTGGAGACAGTGAGGTTGACGACTGGGGTGGTCGTGAAGGGTGCAAAAAATGACTCCCCAGGAGTCGAGGACAAAAATGAGGAAAGGGTCTCCACTGTGGAGGTAAAAGAAGGCTCGTCGCACTCAACTATGGTGGGGGGACACTCAGGGCTAGCCACAGAAATGGGATCTATCGACATGGGCACAGTGGTGGTGGTGTGGGTGGACTCAGCTAAAGTGCTCCCGACGCTAACAGACGTGTGGACAGAGGCGTCGAGAGGTGTAAACGAAGCAAGTACAGGCTGAGGGATCACAGGATCAAGTGGTGGAAGGAGGGGCTCCTGCTGAGCACCCTCAGGCTCAAGCACGTATGCGGTGGGGATGAGGAGATCCATCGCTGGAATCCACTCCCCACCCGCAGGTCCAATATGTGTCCGAGCAGGGCTCAGGAGAATCATGTAATCGGCACCGTGGGGATCGTGCAGCCACACCGAGTGGCGCTGACCATGAGGACACAGCATCCTCATCCGGGCCATGACATCTATGGAGAGTAAGGTGGGGCTCAGTGGTCTCAGCAAGCCAGCTGGGAGGTCAACTCCGCACAAAAGGGCCAAGAGGGTAATCAGGCCGTCACAACAGATAGGCGTCCGAGCACCGACAGAAATAATGATGCGGTCAATGAACCAACTGGTGATATCAATCTCTATGGTGGGGACCAAAATGTCTCCTCCATCAAATACCCTAGAACACGTCATCACGTAGAGCATGTAGAGCTCTGGCGTCGACAACGTCCCAGGCTCATATCTCGAAAGAAAAGTGGTCTCCATAAGGCGATGTGCAATGCGGAGGCACGGGTGGAGGACGACAGAGGCCTTGGCCCGACTAGGGTCAAAGGCAAGGAGAGATCCCGTGATCCGTGTCCAAAAAGCGTGGGTATTGAATGACGGCGGTGGGATGTGCGTGGGGCTATAGGCACGGTCTTGGTCCGGGACAGGGGGCCACTGAAAGAATGCTCGGAGCATGTCAAGAGTGACCTCAAACTCCTGATCCATCAGGAGAAAGGAGCATCCTCCAGGGGTCTGGTCAATAAAGCTAAGGACCTCTAGTGTCGGGCGGATGTGAGTGTCCGCCGACACCGACAAGAAATCACGCCACCCCACGTTATCATACAATTGGAGTAGCCCCTCTAGGACTCCGAGGTGCTCAAGGTCATCTAGGTGCATGAACCTAGTGGGTACGATCGAGCGATGGGAGATACGATCAAATCTGGCGCGTTGAGCGTCATTTCTGAACATAATCCCCATCGCATCGAACGCGGGGGCAGGCTGTGCAGGTGGTGGAATGGGTGTGGTAGGAGGCAGTTGTGTGGGTGGTGGTGGGCTAGGTGGAGGGGAGTCCACCCTAGCGAAAGAGGAGCCAGGATCACCTGACCTCTTCCGCTTGGAAGCAGGCTCCCAAGTGCGTGGCCTAAGGCGTGGCGGCATGTGTGCCGCGAGACGTGCCCACCCAAATGAAAATGCGACGCGTTATAAAATAGAACGAGAATACCTGAGCACGTCGTGAGAGAAAAAAGTAAAGAGTTCGAAGAATGTCCTCCTCTGCAAAGCTCCAAGAGTCCAGAATCTCCCCCAAGCTCCCCCAAGCTACAATATACATTGGGAAGATAGGGTATAATAGATATAAATAGGATTTAATTTGAATTTGGGGCGCAATGGGCATACAGATTGGTGAAAATGGAGAAGAAATGAGATTTCAAGGCGTAATGGGGATGTACGGCGGCGGGAGGGGCAGCGACCGGAGGCTACAGGCGGCGGCGACTCGGCGGCGATCGGAGGTGAGGCGGCGGTCGGCCAGCGTCGGGTAGTTCGGGCGATGAGGAAGCGGTTCAGGCGAGGGAATTCGAAAGGGCTTGGGCACTGGGCGAAAAAAATTGGGGAATTTGGGTTTTTGAAAATCGCGCTGCGTCTGCTCGGATATATAAAGATGTAGCGACTCGGTCGAGTGACGCGTTCACTCGGTCGAACGGCTCAGTGATAAATTTTTTTTCAAAATCTCCCAAAACTTACAACTCGGCCGAGTAACTTTTCCCATTCAGCCGAATGGACTATTTCCACTCGGCCGAGTGGCAAGGCCACTCAACGATTTTTGAAGCGTGTAGGGTTTCAGATTCACTCGGCCGAGTAACATAGTCATTCGACCGAGTGGCAATAGTACTGTAAATCATAGAAAATAACAGAGAGTGGGTCTGTAGGATCTTCCCTGATCAGTACTCTACTCGGCCGAGTAGAGTCTTCACTCGGTCGAATGAAAAGTTCATTCGGCCGAGTGGCTAGCTGTTTTCAGCCTCGGCTCTGTTTTTGCTCCATTCTCTGTTTTTCTCGTCCCTGTCAGTTTCTTCCTCTTCCTAAGGCCTGGGCGCATTCCTGGAGCGCTCTCCCTTGTCATGGTCATCCTCCATATGAATGATTTCTCGTTCTCCATCTCCTGTCATGAAAAATAGAGCCCGTTGTCACGATTTTATTGACTCTAGACTCTAACACTAAGAAAAATCTTAAAAAAATAGAATTCAACTAAAAATAATGTAAAACCGTCAGGTTGCCTCCCGACAAACGCTCGTTTAAGGTCTTGAGCTCGACCCCCTATGATTTTCATTTCGTGCGTGATATTTGGCGCATACGAGATGCGCCCGTCAAATTTACCGAGAAGGCCACTTGGATTTGGTTATTGATATTCGTAGTCTTTTCTCGACTTCCTCTCATAATGGGTAGTGTTGGGGGATAAGACCCCCAAGCTTGAGCTTGTACCAATCGTTTTCTTCACCGATGATGCCGATCTCTCATCCGGCGGAGCTTTCTTCAAATTTTTGGTCGTGGAGAGCTTGCATAGCTCCCTTATTCTCGCGACATCAGCATCGTCTTCTTTGTCATCACCCATAAAGCTATCTGGAGGATCCTCCAACTTTCCTTCGCCACTAGAAGATTAGCATTCTTCAAGGCCATCATCATGTAGGGCTCCAATAGAATGCGGTATGGCTTCATCGATTACCTCATCGAGGAGGTCCACATAGTCGATATCCTCTTGGTAGGGCATATGCTTCATCTCTTTAGGGATATGGAACTCAACCTCGATGTTTTCGACATTCAAAGATAAAGTACCCTCTCTCACATCGACTATCATGCCGGCGGTGGCTAAGAAGGGGCATCCAAGTTAAGTGATGTATCGCCCTCTTCCTTGATGTCCATAATGACGAAGTCGCACGGCAAGCATATTCCTCCCGGAACTTGGAACGGTATGTTCTCCGTAATTCCCACCGGCCTAGTATCCCGACCATCTACAAGTTGTATTCTCATATCCGTTGGCTTCAAGTCGGTTCCCGTATTCAATCTTTTAAACATGCTTATGGGCATTAGGCTCACACTTGCCCCCAAGTCTACCAAAGCCTTTTGTAGCGGGACTCCTCCCAGTGTGCATGGGATGCGGAAGCTTCCGGGATCTTTGAATTTTGTCGGCTCCTTCTCCCTTCGGGTGAACCAAGTTCCTTGCTCGCCAAGCATTATCTTCTCCTTTCTTTTCTTCCCCGAAATTAAGTCCTTCATGAACTTGGCATATGACAGGATCTCTACGATAGCATCCAAGAAAGGTATATTGAGGCTTACTCCTCGCAAGTACTCAAGGAATTTGGCAAGCCGCTTCTCAATGTTAGCTCTTGCCAACCGTTGCGGAAAGGGCACCGGTGGCATGTATGTGCGCTCCTCATTTGGCTTCTTAATTTCAGAATTTCCGCCTCCTTGTGGCTCTTTTTGGCTCTCCTCTTCAATAGACAGCTCTTCGTCGTTCAAAACTTCTTCCACGGGCTCCTTGGTTTGGACCATGTCGGGAGTAGTGTCCTTCCCGCTCCTAGTAGTAACCGCCACCACCGCATTGATGTGGCTGGTATTCCCCCGTGGATTTGGCTCCGGTTGAGCCGGTAATTGTTGAGTATTTTTATTTAGCAACGTAAGTTGCTCCGCTAGTTGAGCCACTACGGTATTAAGAGAGTCTTGTTGTGCAATCAATCTAGCGTTTATCTTCTTTTGCTCTACCATAAATTCTTCCACCCTAGCCTCATGATCTGATCTCGGTTATGCTTGTGGTGGGTTTGGAGCTCTACACCCTTGATTATAACCGGATGGCCTATATGGTCCCGCTTGTTGCCTTGGAGGGTAACTTTGTTGTGGCGGCCCTCTCAGTTGATATTGAGGTTGTGGAGGTGGAGGCCGAGCTTGAGGTTGTTGCAGCGGCGGTGGGTTTAAAGCGCCGTCATTATTAGTATACGAGAAGCCCGGATGATTCCTCGTGGCCAGGTTGCCCCAATAACCGGTGTTCCCCGCAACATATTGGATTTGCTCTATATCACCCTCTCCGTGCTCTCCTCCAACGAATATAGCTTGAGATTGGTCTTGCCAATCACTCATATTACCTCCCGGTGTAAATGTGGTGGGAGTTCCATGCGGCTTGGTGATCAACTTCTCCAATCTCTCCGTGACCTTATGGAGAGAGTCGAACTTCATAGAAAGCTCAGCTACGGCCTTGGCCTCGTATATTGACGTGCGTTTATATTTCATATATTTGCGCACGTTTTCTTCCTTGTTTTTCTGTGTTTTACCGCCATCTTATATTCGTTTTCTCGTGTTTTCTTGTTTTCTTTCACTTTTCCTTGTTTTCCGTATTTTTCAGGAGTTTGCTGGCATATAGGGCATAAAACGATGATATCGCAAGTCCCCGGAGCAACGGGAGGAGTCACGCGTGATCCAGGGGGTCAAACGACGAAGATTGCATCTTTCAGCCCCTCACCCGATCGGTTGGTCATTGTCAACCGATCGGGTGATGCACGCGTGCACCACCCGGATGTAGCTTGGAGCTCACGAGAAGTCACCCGGTCGGTTCAGTGACCGGGTCAAAAGCTCAAAGTCTCTGGAATTCGAAGCTGATTGCCAACCGATCGGGTGACCTTCACCCGACCGGTTCACCTGTAGCTGAATTTCAAAAGCCAAGACACGAAGATCCAACCGGTCTCCTCACCCGGTCGGCACCAAGATCCAACCGACCGCATCCATGTTTCAACCGACCGGTTCATCCTGACCGGGTGAAGTTCCGCATCGTACTGTAATTCTGTGAAGCGGTTCACCCGATCGGTTGACCTGTCAACCGATCGGATGATGTCGTTTTCTATATATAGAACCCTAGGTTTCCCAGATTCGAGAGTTGATTATTTTTTGCTGTTTTCTTCATTTTGTAACGGCTGTAATTTCCCAGTCTTTGTAAGTTTTCAGATCTTTGTGAAACTTTAGTATTATCTTAATTGCTTTACTACCATTGCATTTCTATTGTCGGATCATGATTTTTACGGTTGATTTCTGTTTAGATCGCTTTTTCCTAAATATGTGTGAGTAGTTCCCAAATCTGGGATTTTGGTGGAAACCCCTTCGTGGGTTCTCCCCGATGCATCCATAGGGTTAGGAAATCGATAGGGATTAGGAATCTAACGGTTACGCGGGGTGTTTCATTGTCATCGGCGGGAAAAAGACCGCCTTTGACCGTCGGGCCAAGGGGGAATAAACTTGGCGGTTGACTCCCTAACCATAGCTCACGCCCTTAGCGTAGACGCCGAATCCTAGCGCGCGGGAGCGGCAGGATGAGACGTTGGGAGTTATTGTTGCGAGCTTAGTGCTCCCGGAGTCGATCAGTGTTAATGGACACGGGAGTGCCCACTGATTGAACCCGGGAAGTCCGACGTATCATCCTGGGCACCGACCGGAATATCGGGCCCATGGCACGCCGGTACCACTTTCAGAGGCAACGTCTCACCATTAGACCCTAATTCCGATCGCTATCCTACCCGTAGGCCGTATCGGCGAGAATTGCACGATGGGGGTGGAAACCAAAGTCCCGGGTTTTTCCTTTATATTGTCTATACCTTGCTTTCTATTTATCGTGACAAACCCTCATTTGATCCGGGCTAGCTCGCCCATGGCGTGAATTTGATCCTCTTTGACACAAGCACATCCACGCCTCCCTGAGTTCGACCCCCAAGCCACACTACAATATCGTGCGCTTGCGGTTACAAATATTTAAATCTCACGCCCCCGATCTTATCATTGCACACTCTTGCATAGCAGAAGCGGGGGGCATCAAGATTTATGGCACCGTTGCCGGGGAGGCAACGTGCTTGTTATTTTTGGATTTCATGAACCCTTGTGTCTAGCTCTCATCCCTACCTCGCGATAATTTTCGCATTCTTCTTTTTCCTTTTTATCTTCTTATTTTTATTTTTATTTTTATTTCTTATCTTATCTGTCTCTTTCCCACTTTTCGCTTCACGGGTGTTTGTTGTTTTTCATGTGTAGGAGTTCAAGAAGTCTCGACGACTTGATCCCCGTTAATCCAGAGATAAACGCCATCCTAAGGTGTTTGGCCGCCGAGAAGCGAAGAAGAGAGGATCCTGAAGCCATGGGGGAGAACACCCCACCTCACAAGTCCCTGTTGGAGTACTCGATGCCCTCCATCGAGTCCACCGCCGCCATCCGTCCTCCAGCTATTACGGCCCAAAGCTTCGAGCTTAAGCCATCTTTGGTGACGTGGATCCAGCAGGATCAATTTTTGGGTGCACCCATGGAGAGCCCGATTGAGCATTTAGACTCCTTCTTGGAGAAATGTGACACCTTCCGGATAAACGGTGTCACAACTGAGGCGATCCGACTGAAGCTGTTCCCCTTCTCCTTGAGAGATAAGGCCAAGCTGTGGCTTAGGGGGAAGGACCCGAATACATTCAACACCTGGGAGAAGCTCTCAAATGCTTTCCTGACGAAGTTTTTTCCCTCGGGGAAGACCATGAAGCTGAGGAGTGAGATCTCCTCCTTCTCCCAGGCCAGCCACGAGTCCTTGCATGAAGCTTGGACGAGATACAAGGAGATGCAGAGAAGATGTCCCCACCATGAGCTCCCCAAGTGGTAAATCATAAATCTGTTTTATAATGGGTTGAGGGACGATTTAAAATCTTCCATGGACGTCACGGCTGGAGGGTCCTTCATGTCAAGAAGCGAAGAAGATGCCGGACAGATTCTGGAAAATATGGCATCTAACAACGAGCGATGGTGTGACGAGAGAGCCACACCTAGATCTGGGCGCATCCATAGAGTCGAGGACGTAGACAAATTGTAAAGCAAGTTTGACTTGTAGTCGACCCAGATCTCCGCATTGATGGTAGGCGCCGGTGGCGCTGGTTCACAACAGATTGCTGCGGTGGAGTCCGAAGATTTTGGAGAGTTCGACGGTGGTGACATCTCACCACCGTTGGATCAGGCGAGCGCATTATTTTACAATCCTACGGGGAATGCACCTTTTCCACCACGAACCAACTCCAACCCGGCCTACTCTCCCAACAACCGGAATCATCCCAACCTTAGCTACCGAGCGCCTTATCAACAGCCGGCTCAGCAAAAACAGCATATATATCAGTCGGCTACGCCCCAGCAGCAGCTTTAGCAGCAGCAATTTCAGCAGCAACAACCTCCACAACAGTATCAACAGTATGCTCCTAGGAATCAGCAACCCACCCAGCAGCAATACGACCAGCAGAGGGCCATTTCTCCGGTTGAGTCCCTCCTGACTCAATACATCGGCAATCAGGAGAAGATAAATCTGAAGCTGGAGATGGGACAGAGAGTCCTCACTGATCAGGTGACCCAGCTGGGGTTGCAAGTGGCGAACCTTCAGAGACCGTAGAATTTATTACCGCCACAGCCTGAGGTGAACCCTAGGGGGGTAAATCGGACCTTGGCGCTCACGGATGAACATGAAAACGTGTTCGCCATCGTCTTGAGGAGAGTGACACAAATTCCTACCAGAGTGCCACCCAGGGAACCGGAAGCACCACTGGCCGTTGAGCGGCCAATTGAAAAAGCTAATGGCGGCGGTGCCACGTCGCCAAAAATTGTGGTTCCGGAGGGAGCCCCCGAAGAAGAGAAGAAGAAAGAAGAAGGGAATTTGAGGGTATTCAAGTCCATTGTGCCCTTTTCACAACGTTTAGCCCAAGCGAAAATCGACGAGAAGTATGGCAAATTTTTTGCCATGGTTAAGGATTTAAGCCTTCAAATCCCCTTCCTAGAAGCTATTGAGACGATCCCCTCCTATGCAAAATTCTTGAAAGACTTGGTGACACGGGGATCTAGAAAAGAGAAAGTCATGTTAACGGCGGAGTGCAGCGCCCTCATTTAGCGCGCAAATCCGCCTAAGCTCAAGGACCCAGGAAGTTTCTCCATCCCTTGCTTTATTGGGGAAGTGCAAATCCAGAGGGCGCTCGTTGATCTAGGAGCGAGCGTCATCTTAATGCCCCTATCGCTGTACAAGAGAATAGGGATGGGAGACTTAGAGCCCACCGGCATGACATTACAGCTTGCTGACCGTTCGATCAAGTACCCGGTGGGAGTAGTGGACGACCTCCCCGTCGATGTGAGAGGAGTACATGTACCGGTTGATTTTATGGTGATGGACATGCCAGAAGACAAGCATACCCCAATTATCCTTGGACGGCCCTTTATGGCAACCGCCGGAGTTTTGATAGACGTGAAGAATGGGAAGCTTTCCCTCAATGTGGGCCAAGAAAGAGTCGAATTTGACTTCGGCTTGTCGATGAAGCATCCAAATCCCCCGGACGATCCTAGTATCAGTATGCTAGAGAACGAAGAAGATATAGCTGTTGAAACAAGTGCCTGGGAAGTGCTCTCGAGGAATCCTCCCGATAGCTTGGGGGGGACCTTGGAGAGCAAGTTGGCCCCCCAAAGAATGAAGTTGCTAATGAGGCGATCGCACGACATGTGATCCCTCCCGGATTCCCTAAGTCTCCTCCTACGAGGAGAAAAGGGAAAGAACCCATGGACCTCACCGGTGATGAGGTCCGAATCCTGAAAAAGATGGCGGTAGACGCCAATTTGAGGGAGAAGCCCCCGGATCCTATCAACAAGGGGAGGATAGTCGAGCAAGTTCTTTTATCGCCACCAACTACGCCAAAGGGAGAATCTGAAGTGATGCCGCACTTCAGGCATCACCCCTATCGTCCGCCTTGAGCATCATCAACGGGCGTCGAGCTAAACGACGTTAAACAAAAGCACTTCATAGGAGGCAACCCATGTTCTAAACTTTTGCTTTACCTTTTAGGACTTCTTCTTAATTTTATGTTATCTATTTTTATAAATAAATCCAGCCGAAACAACCTCCATGAAGGAACTTAGGTGATTTGTGGGTTTTTGCAGAAAACAAGGCCCCAACCGATCGAGTGAGAACTCACCCGATCGGTTGGGATGTATCAGCTAACGGCCGTGTCTGCCACCAAATGAACCGACCGGGTGAGGAAAGATGAGACCGGGTGAGCAGACCGGGTGACCTGGGGAAACTCTCGGGAAAATTTCAGGGATTTGTTAACCGATCGGGTGACAAGAAGCGAGACCAGTTGAGGGACCGGGTGAGAAACCCTAAACTTTCGGGAAAATGTGTGGAGCGGTCAACCGATCGGGTGACAACTCACCCGACCGGTTCACCTGTAGCAACTCTTCAGCCAAAGTTTTCGACCACGAAGTCAACCGATCAGGTGACAACTCACCCGACCGGGTCGACTTAAATACCTATAAATGGCCGCCCCCGCCCGTTCGATCCGCCCTCGCCCATTTTCGAATCCCAGACCGACGCTTCGACTCCCCCTCTTGCGCCTGACCTCGTTTTCCCCTAAATCAACCCCAATCGACCCCCCCTCTCCCTATCCATCTCTCCATCGATTTCTCTCCATCCTCCTCGCTTTCGCCCGCACACATAACCCTAACTTTCACCCATTTTCCTCCAATTTCGAAACTTGCTGAAGGGACTGCCACGGCTTCACACGTGCTCCTATCGAGTAGCATTGGGACGTCTACGAGCAACAATCTTCATCTCATTCGGGTAAACTCGCTCCTTAGCTCAATTTTTATTTTGCCCTAAATATTCCATTTTGCTCGTCGGCCGTGTTTGTGTGACTTCATCGTCTTTTGCATACACACACACACACACACACACACACACACACACACACACGACTCCTGCACAATGCCTCCTCGCCGTGCTAAGCCCACCGATGCCAGCTCTTCCAACCCTAGGCCCACCCGTCACGCTCGTCGCACACAACCCCCCCCCCCCCCCGCTCAATCCACTGCCACCAATTCATCTACCACCCCACACACCACTTCCCCCGCTTACATTGGCGATGCCGAATTCGGGGACGACCAATCCGACCGATTCATGGCCATGATCCTCCTGGCTGGACATGGTGGTCGGGCAACTCAAGAGTCAGTCGACCGAGACCTGCCCTTTCTTCAAAGCTTCATTCGCCACATTCGCACTGACCCACCCGATGTCTCTGAGCTTCACATTCCACCCCCACCACTCCTGGTCCCCAGCACAGGCCCCCATCACCACCCCCAGAGGGTGGTGCCTCTGCTTGATATTTTCCCATCCCGCTTTTGTCCCCCCCTATGTTTGTGCCCATCTGTCTTTGCGGGGCCCTGCTTTACCACTGCTTGGGGGAGGACTCATTCACGTGTCGAACCGCTTCCTTTTTATTTCTATTTCCTTTCACTTTGTTTTTTGACATTCCCCTTGCATATCCCTGCACTTTCACGTTCATATTACATTGCTAGCATTGTCATGTCTAGCTTGGGGGAAGTCTATTTTGGGCGTGTTGTCGTGTTTTGTTTTTGTGTGTGTGCTTGTTTTATTTTTGTATGTCGTGCCATCTTTCTCTTTTTCTTTCTTTTTCTATTTTTCTGTCGTGTGGTTTGTTTTTGATTTTTCTTTATTTTCATTTTTCGTATCTGTGTTTTTCTTCTTTTTCATGTATTTTTGTGTCTATGCGTATTCCCCCCATTTTCATTGCCCTCCCGTATTCACTCTTATTGCATTGAGGGCAATGCAAGCTTCAGCTTGGGGGAGTCGCACTTTGTGCGTCGTTTGAGTCTTTCTCTTTCGTTTTTGTGTCGTTTTCATCGTGTTTTAATTTTTCTTTTCTTCTTTTTATCTCTTCTCCTAGAGATGAACCCTATGATGAATTGCCATAAAATCACACACACCTAGCATAGCATCGATAATCACACTCACTAACTCTAGGATATCTAGTTCTCTTGCATTTCACGCATCGTGTGTCCATCTAGCTTTTTTGTGAGTCGTGTGTCATACCTAGCTGTTTGGTGTGCTTCTGCTTTGTGATTTTACTTTATATACATGTCCAGGAATGACCTCTAGATTATCACGTGTCGATATGAATAATGCGGTATTTGCTTCTCTTGCCTGTTTCTGTATGCATGATTATGTATATATCGTATGCTTCATTTCGCATGTGTCGGGATTCCACAATTAAGGACTAGGATAACCCACTTAGCCCATGCTCTAATTAGCGAGAATAGTTTCCTTTGCCCAAGTGTTTAGATTCTGATTTCTCTTTTGTTTTACTTGGTGCAAAGCCCCTCGTCGTGTACCGTTCTCCCACTTGGGAGAGTACACATGTATATACCCCAATATCCAAAAATCCAAAAAAAAGAGAAAAGAAAAGAAAAACCCAAAAAGAAAAGAAAGAAATGAAAAGAAAAAAATTGTATAGCCAAAAATCCAAAAAAATTTACAAATACCCAAAACCCAAAAAAATTCCCGTGTGAATATATTTTCCTACTTGCCGAGAATAAAGGGAAGGCGAGAATTTGCACCGAGTGTTCTTCTCCACATCATCTCAACCCCCATCGGTTTCGAAAACACTTGGCTTAGGAACTTTTTAGCTATTATCTAGGCTTTAGTGTGGTGATTTCCTTAACCCTAGTTGTGGAGCCCCTGACGCATGATATTTTTCGATTCTCTCTCTATTCTCATGCATGCTTGAACTATATATATTCACCGCTTTATTCAATATGAATCGATATTTGGGTCATTTCCTGGATTTGTGTATATCGAGCTTTATCGCACATCGTAGATAGTGACACGGACTGCTAGCGCACGACCACACTCACTCGCGCTTCACCGCATAGGCCCACGGCACTTGTCTGGACTCGTACTCCTTGGTTTAGTGATGTGATTTGGCGTTTGCTTGCTTGGTGTGTCGTTTTTGATTTTGTTGGCCCTGACGGGCGATCTAGGATTTAGAGTTTTCTTTTTCTCTCTTTCTCTCTATTTTTCCTCCCCGAGCTCCTACTCTCACTCGTCTTCTTCGAGGACAAGGAAGAGTTCAGCTTGGGGGATTTTGACGTGCGTTTATATTTCATATATTTGCGCACGTTTTCTTCCTTGTTTTTCCATGTTTTACCGTCGTCTTATATTCGTTTTCTCGTGTTTTCTTGTTTTCTTTCACTTTTCCGTGTTTTCCGTATTTTTCAGGAGTTTGCTGGCATATGGGGCATAAAACGATGATATCGCAAGTCCCCGGAGCAACGGGAGGAGTCACGCGTGATCCAGGGGGTCAAACGACGAAGATTTCATCTTTCAGCCCCTCACCCGATCGGTTGGTCATTATCAACCGATCGGGTGATGCACGCGTGCACCACCCGGACGCAGCTTGGAGCTCACGAGAAGTCACCCGGTCGGTTCAGTGACCTGGTCAAAAGCTCAAAGTCTCTGGAATTCGAAGCTGATTGCCAACCGATCGGGTGACCTTCACCCGATTGGTTCACCTGTAGCTGAATTTCAAAAGCCAAGACACGAAGATCCAACCGGTCTCCTCACCCGGTCGGCACCAAGATCCAACCGACCGCATCCATGTTTCAACCGACCGGGTCATCCTGACCGGGTGAAGTTCCGCATCGCGCTGTAATTCTGTGAAGTGGTTCACCCGATCGGTTGAGTTGTCAACCGATCGGGTGATGTCGTTTTCTATATATAGAACCCTAGGTTTCCCAGATTCGGGAGTTGATTATTTTTTGCTGTTTTCTTCATTTTGTGACGGCTGTAATTTTCCAGTCTTTGTAAGTTTTCAGATCTTTGTGAAACTTTAGTATTATCTTAATTGTTTTACTACCATTGCATTTCTATTGTCGGATCATGATTTTTACGGTCGATTTCTGTTTAGATCGCTTTTTCCTAAATATGTGTGTGTAGTTCCCGTATCTGGGATTTTGGTGGAAACCCCTTCGTGGGTTCTCCCCGATGCATCCATAGGGTTAGGAAATCGATAGGGATTAGGAATCTAACGGTTACGCGGGGTGTTTCATTTTCATTGGCAGGAAAAAGACCGCCTTTGACCGTCGGTCCAAGGGGGAATAAACTTGGCGGTTGACTCCCTAGCCATAGCTCACGCCCTTAGCGTAGACGCCGAATCCTAGCGCGCGGGAGCGGTAGGATGAGACGTTGGGAGTTATCATTGCGAGCTTAGTGCTCCCGGAGTCGATCAGTGTTAATGGACACGGGAGTGCCCACTGATCGAATCCGGGAAGTCCGGCGTATCATCCTAGGCATCGACCAGAATATCAGGCCCATGGGACGCCGGTACCACTTTCAGAGGCAACGTCTCACCATTAGACCCTAATTCCGATCGCTATCCTACCCGTAGGCCGTATCGGTGAGAATCGCACGATGGGGGTGGAAACCAAAGTCCCGGGTTTTTCCTTTATATTGTCTATACCTTGCTTTCTATTTAGATCCTCTTTGACACAAGCACATCCACGCCTCCCTGAGTTCAGCCCCCAAGCCACACTACAACACCGTGCGCTTGTGGTTACAAATATTTAAATATCACGCCCCCGATCTTATCATTGCACACATCTAGCATAGCAGAAGCGGGGGGCGTCATATATGCTTGTCGGCTTCAAGGAGGATGTAGAATGTCCTCGCTCGTCGCCCCATTGTTGGTTATTAGAGGCCATCTCCTCTAGTAGGGCCGTAGCTTCATTCGGTGTCTTGGATAGAATGGATCCATTGGCGGTTGCATCTATGATTTGCTTGGCGCCCGGTTGGAGTCCATTATAAAAGCTGTGTACTAGCTCCCATGCTTCAATACTATGATGGGGGCATTGATGTTGGAGAACTTTAAAGCGCTCCCTTGCCTCGTATAGAGTCTCCTATGGTCCTTGTTTGAAGGACATGAGTGCGCTCCTTATCTTCACTGTCTTGGATCGTGGGTAGAGTTTATCAACAAAGGCACTTGTCAACTCGTCCCATGCAGTAAAGATCCCCTCCGTTTGCGTCCTCAACCAATATAGAGCTTTGTCTCTGAGAGTGAATGGGAAGAGGCGCAATCGGATTGCATCGACCGATACACCGGGCATCTGAAAGGTGGTGCACTTGGACAAGAATAGCTGAAGATGGTAATGTGGATTCTTATGGGAGTTCCCATGGAATGGGTCTTATTGCATTAGAACCACAAGTCCCGTCTTGAGCTCGAAATTCTTATCCGCCGCCAACTCCGGCATAGCAATGGATGAAGTAGTGGAAGTAGTCTTAGGCCGTAGCCTATCTCTGATAGAAATTATCCTCGCCATGCATGCCGCTAATTCTTCCAGTGTTTCCTGTCGGTTCATGCAGTCGTCCTCTGTATTAAGTCTTCTCTCGGCTCTAAGTCTCCTTTCGGTACGCTCGATGTCCGGATCAAATAATAGATCTTCTTGATGCCCGTCTATCTCGTGTACATGCACAGAAAATAGAGCTTCGATGGAATTGTTAGCACGGTAGAGGAATAAAAGGATAAAAATAAAATAAAAAGAAATAACTAAGTTAGAAAATAAAATACCGTCGCCCCCCCGGCAACGGTGCCAAAAACTTGATCGCGTCCGGATATACACCCGAAAAACGACTTGTAGTTTTACCACAAGCGCACGATGTAATGGCGAGCGGGTATTGAACACAGGGAGGACAATTGACAGTATCTCACTTTACTTACCTAGCTATCAAGAGAATAAGAGTAATTTTGGTGTATCGTCACAATCGTTCAATAGCAAGAAATATCAATATAATAAAGCGTCTAGGGATAGGAAATCCCCACTACGGACTGTCTCTCATCCTTGTGAATCATAAATTTCATTGTTGCTAAGCTTGAATATAGGTGAACTAGTCGCAACCAAATGTAGAACCAAGATCACGCCCTCGCGCTATTGCCAGTCTATAGCAAACCTACGTTAGGGCCCACTCTCGTGCAAACCCTAGCCTAAGCCGCTAGCGTGAAGAACTACATCATTGTCCAATCGCATCTCGAGCCCACTCTCGTGCAAACTCGAGCTACGATCTAGGTTATGATAATTCGTATTCGTCCAATCTTTTGCAAACGAATATTTAATATAGACTTATATTTAAAAATCCTACCTTTGGTCCAATCTCTTGCAAACCAAGTCTAGAGAAATTCAATTATCAATCTAAATAGAATATCTAGGCCTTACTATCAATTGGGATCCAATCTCTTGCAAATCCCAATCGATATGAATTCCTAGCTACTCGTAATATATCAATCATAACCTAACTATTATCAATTCTAGCAACAAAACCATGAATTCATCACAATTCAAAAGATCGGGTCCATAGGGTTCATCCCTAGGCCCTAGAACGACGGAACTACTCACTAAACATCATGAAAATCTCAGAAATAACAATAATAATCATGGCACAATTCATTGCAAAAGAGAAACAATTCATAAAAATGAGTTTTTTAATAAGAAAGAACAAACCAATGATGTAGCCAATGATCTCCAGCTGAGATTTCTCCAAAGAATAGCCGTCAAAAACCTAATAGAACTCTCTAAAAAATAATTCAAGTCTCCCCTCAAACTGTGGTAAAAACAGGGCTTAAATACAAGCCAAAATCGTCTAAAACATCGTGACAAAACTGCCCCTGCGCAGCCCAGAATTCGCATTCCTAGCAGCAAGCGGAGAGGGCCACTCGGCCGAGTGACCCTTGTCACTCGCCCGAGTGACAAACCCTGTAAAATAACAGTAACTTCGGGGTTTTCAGGGGTCCGTCTCTCGGGGTGACCCGGCCGAGCATGCTTCTTCATTCGGCCGAGTAGCAATCATGCTCGGCCGAGTGAGCTTCCTTAAATTTTCCAGTAACTTTGGCTCTTTTCTGTCTGAATTCCCTGACTGACTCGGGCGAGTGAACTTTCTTACTCTGCCGAATGGAATTTCTTACTCGGCCGAGGGAACGTCTGAAATCTTCGGTGCGTATCCGTTCTACTCAGGCGAGGTTGATCCTTCACTCGGCCGAACGAGCAGTCTTGCCCGGCCGAGTGATGTGCTCCTGAGCTCATTTCTTCTCCATTTTGCTTCATCGTCTCTCCTATCGAATTCCTTCTTCTTCCGCTCATCCTCCATCGCTGATAAGTCCTCAAATAAGCCATGGGCGACACTCCAAAATGCGTGAAACTCCTTTGATCTCATTTTATCTCCAAATCGCTCCATATTTCCTGAAATACGACAAAAACAAGAAATAGTGAAAAGCATCGCAATATTGTCGAATAATCGTGAAAACGCAATATGGGCAATCAAAACGTCATGAAAACATGCAAAAAGGTATAAAATATGGAGTGATCATCTACCAATAAAACCTTAGTAGTCGACCCAACCTAGGATAGATTGGAGCCAACACCACCTCCTCGTGTTCGATACCCGCTCGCCACTACACCATGCGCTTGCAGTAAAACTACGACTGTCCCCCGGGGCGTGTATCCGAGGCCGATCAGCTTTTCGAGGACCTTCTTCCTCTGTGGCTAAGGCTTCCTCTGCCAGCATGATCGCTCTGCCCAAGCCATGAGCTGGTCTAGGTCCTTGGGGCTCGTGGTGTAAAGATTCCTTGAGATCTTTATACTGGACACCTTTCTTCAAAGCCGCTATGATGATCTCCTTAGCACAGTTTTCCATGTTCAGCCTCTGGGCGTTGAAGCGTAGCATATAATTACTTAGCATTTCACCTTGTCTTTACACCATGTCAAACAGGTGGTCTGAGCTCTTCTTCCTCCTTCGCCCGGCCATGATTTGTCGGCAGAAGGCTTAAGATATCTCTCGAAAATTTTCGATGGACTTATCGGGGAGGCTGTTATAACACCCCCTTGCTGATTTTGACATGGTGGTGTAAAAGTCTCGAAAGAGCAGGGCGTCATCGGCCCCCTGAAACTCCATGATCCCATTGTAGTCCTGGACATGCTCTTGGGGATCTGGTGCCATCATACTTCTCCAAGCTCAGTACTTTGAACTTGGACAGTATCTGTGAGGAAGTGGTACTCTTCACCAGTGGGTTTCGGTCATCCCTGGGGGCTCTCGAAAGGGGGTTGTGTGGCTGGTCGTCAGTCCGGCAATGGGGTTGCCTGGGCTGGCCGGAAAAGATGTGGGAGGGATCGCCTCTACGGCTACCCGAGTCAGGCATTGGGGTTGGTGGTCGGGAGGTCTCCCTTCGACTCCGCTCTATGTGGCCTGCTCATCTCTTTCGACGGGGACTCCTGCTCTGCCCTTGTCGGTCGTCAGTCGTTGGGCAGTCGCTTGATCGTTCTCTGGCCGACCGCGACCATTTGGATGTGGCCGCAGACGGTTCGTCCCAGGTTTGTTGATTCTTTGTCTCCCCTTGCATCGGGTGGAAACGGGGGTTCGGGATCGCTGAGGAGATAAGGAGGGCGACGCGAACCGTTGCTCTGGGTTCAGTTACTCTTTGTCATGGTTTACGACCACGGTGAAGCAAAATGTGGGCTGCTGCCACGAGTGGTCTAGGAATATTGATGGATCCCCCACCCGTGGGGTGTTGCAGACCAGCGAGCTACTGTATTGCTGCTGCCAGCATTTGGATACTGGAATTCATCTCCCTGGCGAACAGGTGGAATTGTTTGCGGGTTATCAGATGCGATTCGGGTGTCCCTTCAGTCGAATGGTCGAAGTCAGTGTTGGGTGGCGAGTAGATGCCATCCTCCATAATAGGCAGCATGTAAGGCCATCTGGCATTGTGTTGCTCCATGCTAGGTGTTGTGGATGATGTGTGTGACGATCTCTTTCCCACAGATGACGCCAGATGTGTCAGTATGTTTTCTCACCACATGTTGGTAGTACGGAGGTCTGAAGGTCGTTGCTGATGTGGAAGACGAGGAGGATCTTCAGGGTCGGTCATCCGAGCAAACCGTGTTGAGGGGATGATTTAAGCCTAGCGACGGAATGCCGAAGTGGGGATTTGACTGGATGATGACCTCCGGGATCGGTCGACCGAGCGGACTCTGGTGCGAGGATTCTCGGAGCCGAGCGATCGGGCGTCGAAGTTGAGCTTCGGCGGGGTGATGTCTACTTCGATATGCAAAACGAGCAACTCCTCAAGGGGGTCGGACCTTGGCTCTGATCTTGATAGAAGAGTGATCGGTTGAATCGAGTACGTCGCACTGAGAGGCCGTGCACGAGTTCTCGGGCTGAGCTATGGAGAAAGAAATATGTGGTGGGATCTGGTGTAAGGAGAGTATATACATGGGTGTCAGATATCCAGAAATCGTACCCCTTGGCCTTTCTCCTGGTAGGTTATTTACAGGCAGGCCTGGCCCTGACCCAGGGCAGCCAGGGCAGCTGCCCAGGGCCCAAGGCCAGGGGGCCCATGTTAGATATTTTTTTCATTAATCTTTTCATTTTTTAAAAGTATATAGAAATTATTAAAAAAAAAACGAGTCAACGACCCCTCAACTCCTCTTCAGTCTTCCACATTGTTTAATCTCTCCATGGTAACCGAAGAAGGGAATAACCTTTTAGCGTCATGAGAAACGAAGCGTCCTGAGAAAATCATAAGCTTTTAGGGTCTTTCCTAGAATTTGTCGATGAAACATAGTTGGAAGGCTTGGTTCTCTGGGGGCATGAATTTTTCCGGACCATTGCCACGTTCAGTAGGGAAGCTGAAATCTCTGATCAAATTGGAACCTTCAGACTGTGAGTTCTCATGAACTATACCCACTTTGATCGCCAACCTCACTAAGCTGAGTTTTCTGGATCTCTCAATTAACCATTTCATTGGTTTAGTTCCTTTAGTTCTATCACATAGAATCGCTTTTCTGTTCCTTTCGGATAATGGACTGAACGGTTCGATCCCTTCGTCCTTTGTTGTGGCCACGACTAGACTCGCCGATCGCTTTGGTCGAAATCGGGTCTTCAATACTCCCTATGCGAACAAGCAAATCTCTTTTGCAATTTTTTTAAAAAGAAAATCCTGCACTTTTTGGATTCAATTCATGACTGCTACAATCGATTAATTATTTTTTGTTTATTATTGCTGGATTTGCTATTGGCATGGCCGCTGTGGTTGTCAATTTCTATTTCTTACGATAATTTGTTTGTTTGTTTCGGGGAAATTAATTAAGAAAAAATTATATTTAAAGGACCCAAATTTTTAACTCGCCATGAGCCCCAATATCTTCAGGATCGGCCCTGTTTATAGGAGAGTGTCATGCCAACGACTCCCTTTGATACGCCCTTGTGTTCATGGCGTTCATGGCTCCTCCCGTCGCGCCCGTCCGCATTGATGGTGGCTTGAATGCCGATCAATGCAGGGCTCGGTTTTGGAAGGGATTTCCTCAATCGTGGAGAGACCATGGTCCATTGGGCTTTGGTCTTGGGCCGAGAGGTCTCGATCTGCTCTTAAGGCCTTCGGCCCAGAGCCCTGAGAGGGCATTGGGCCGAGCAGTTGGTTCGCTTCTCTTTGACCCATTTGTGGTTTGTATCAATTTGGACCCTAGGTGATTTCTTATATAATTCAATCTAAACTAATCTAAAATAAACATAACCTAAGTAATTGCAAATGAATCCAAGTTAATATAAAAACGGGCAAAATCGGTATCCAAGCTAAATTATTTTGGAAAATAATAATATATAAGTTTTTTAACTAGATTCGAATTAAGTACATATATATGTTTAATTTAATTTATCTTTATTTGATGCTCGATAGTTAAATGGTCTCCAAAACAGTTGATAATAAGTGTGAAGGAGCATGCTTTCCACAGGGATCCACCACCCACTGCTATTAATTATTATGGTCGGTACCCTGATTTAATTAGTACCTAATAGATTAGAATCATAATTAATTAGAGTAATCAGGTTTCAAATTAGGATCGGAACCTATTTATTTATATATATACTAGTCATAACCCGTGCCCACGGGCACGATTAATTTAAAATTTTCTCCTGTGAAATCTTTGTTCCGCACAAAATTATTTTCACGGCCAAAATTTAAAATAACAAAAAATTAGCGTAAAAATATTTAGCGTCACGGGCACTTTCGGCGCGAAACTACAAATTCGGCATAGGTTCGGCACGGAACAACAAATTCGACGCGAGCGCCTTCGATACGGAACAACAAATTCGACGTAGACGCCTTCGACGCAGAACAACAAATTAGCGTACAAAAATTCGACGCAATAACAGAACCGATTTTCTAATGAGTTACTCCTAATACATGCATGTTGCTTGAACAAAACAAATGGTAAACAACCACCAATTTAAAAGTTGACATTTTGTTGGATCAAAAAAATTTGCCCAAGTCGTGCTCTGTCAATTTCACCATTCCCTAATAAAAATTATTGACAAGGGCTTTTGCAATATGTTTCCACCCTCAGATACCAATCAGTTGAGAAGAAATAGTATTTATGCATCAATATTAATCTTTCAAATCAGTTGGCTATACAAATCAATTGCTTGAGAAGGACTGGTGATTATGTTTACAAATCAACAAATACGAATACAAACATTTCTTAACATTCTCACCATTCTCACCATATAATTTCAAAATTTTCAATTATACTATTTTGAAATCAATTGAGAAAACATGTACAAATTTGTTGATATCTCACTACAGGGAGATGGGGGACCGGGCCTGAACCCATTCCTCCCTCAGGGGAGGCATGAGAGTTTTCCGTTGAGGTGAGCCATTAGGCTCTCACATTACAATATTTCATCAACCCATATGGCACAAAACCACCACCATAACACCATCATCAATCGATTTGACTCCTGATCTACAAATAAGACTGTAACAATTTACCCAAATTATCCCAAGAACATCAGAA
>JAULAV010005266.1:0-25023 GCA_030789695.1 Scilla litardierei | reverse complement strand
CTCGACGACTATATACTGCCCTATGATTTTCATCGCGACTTCGATGTCGATTATTTTTGGGATCGCCTCACCCTCCACGACCGATATCCTCGAGGCAATGCCAGGGCCTCCTCCATCATCCACCCCATATTCTGTCTAGCCCACCACATCATATCGAGCACATTCTTTCCTCGGGATGAATCCGGGACCGTGACCATCCTTGACCTTTTTATCCTTTGGGCTATGACTTTTGACTTCATTCAGGGTGTTGACGGGATCGCTTTCGAGGCCCCACGCATACCAATTAACGATGGTTCATGGATAATTCAAAAACTCCTTGATATTAGCCGTGCCGACAAGGGCAAATACTCCTGTGGCGGCCTCATTACCATCATTGCTTTCCCCCCGTTCTACATCGTTATCCCCCGAGATTTGCCGCTTGCCGCATGATCTACATATCTAGATCTTGATGTCCTGCGGCACACCCATATGATCAAGACACGAGGCATCGGTCAGTTTGCCATTTACTATGGCCACCCCTGCTCCATATACCATTCTGGCCAACCCTGGTCGTATGTCTATTCAGCTTGATGCAGATTGGTCGTTTCCTCCTGATCCAGAGTTTATAGGGGGCTACATCTTCAGTTTCATCTCCCTGACGCACCACGCCCACCGTCCCCTGCCGCCCACTTAGGCGAGCAGGACATCCCTGCGTCCAGAGGAGACCCCGGGGCTGGACCTAGTGGTGCCACCCTGGCTTCTGTCCTTGTTTCTTCTGAGGCACTCACCACGGCCCTCTTAGGCCTAGCCTCCGATGTCGGCACGACCACTACCGCTGGCACCACTTCTACTGTCCGACAGGCCACTACTTCGTTTGTTCGCTAGGCCACCTCTGCTCTACTCGGTCTTGAGGCGGAGTTAGCTGCTCTGCACGCTGGCGCATCCTCTTCCACCCCCTCGGACCCATCCACCTCCTTCTTTTCACAGCCACATTTCCTCGCACTCGAGCGAAACGTGGCCGCCATTCTCCGCCATTTCACACACATCTACGGTCCCCCTCCACCTACTCCAGCACAATCACCACCTCCTTTGCCTCCTCGACATTCCTCACCTCCCGCCACCACCGCTTCCATTCCTGCCACTACATCTCTACACACCATTTCTGACCCACCACCATCGCCATCCTCCACTTCCATCACTGCATACACGCGTCGCAAGAAATTACGGGTGCGCTGGAGATCACTTCCCCCACCATCCTCTTCTATCGCCGTATCACTCCCACTTCCCATTACCACCGACACTCCACCCATCGTTTACACCACCACCGCACCCATCCATCCACCATCCCCCCTCTCTCCACTTCTCCGCACACCCATCACCTCTCCCGTCCACACCCGCCCTTCCTCTTCCGAGGAGGACGACGACACTACATCTGCTGCATTTTGATTTCTTCCTTTATCTTCTCCGATATTCCCCCTATCATTTTTCCGCATCACATTGATCATATCATTTCGCTAGCATTGTCATGATCAGCTTTGGGGAAATCGATTTTTGTGCATGTTGTCGTGTGATGTCTTTGTTGTGTGCTTGTTTATATGTGTCCTTTGGATGTGTTTTTATATCTTTTTTTCGTATGTTTATTTTCCCTTTATTTTTCTATTTCGTTTGTGTGTTTTTCATGTTTCTCCCTTTATTGTGTCGGTGCATACTGCCCTCCCATTTTCGTTGCCCTCCCGTATTTACTACTATTGCATTGAGGGCAATGCAAGTGTCAGTTTTGGGGAGTCGCACTTTGTGCGTCAGTTGTTTCTTTTTCATCGTTTTTGAGTTGTTTTCACCGTGTTTTTCTTTTTCTTCTCATATTTTATCTCCCTCTCCTTGAGATGGCCCCACACGATGAATTGCCACAGAACCACACACACACACACACACACACTCTCTCTCTCTCTCTCTCTCTCTCTCTCTCTCTCTCTCTCTCTCTCTCTCTCTCTCTCTCTCTCTTAGCGTAGCTACATAATCACTTTCACTAACCCTAGGAAGCCGAGTCCTTTTGCATTTCATGCTTTGTGGGTTCACTTTGCTTTTGTGTGAGTTGTTTGTCGTGACTAGCTAGTTGGTGTGCTTCTACTTTGTGATTTTGATTTATATACATGTCCTTGGTTGACCCCTAGACTATCATGCTTCAATTTCGAATATGCGGTTTTTGCCTCTGCTGTCTGCTTCTCTGTGCATGAAATATATATATATATTATGCTTGAATTCGCATGTGTCGGAACTCTACCAATAGGTTTATGATAACCCATTTAGCTTATGCTCTGATTTGCGAGAAAAATCTCCTTCGCCCAAGTGTTTAGATTCCGATTTCTTTTTTGTTTTACTTGGTGCAAATCCCCTCGTCGTGTACCGTTCTTCCACTTGGGAGAGTACACAAATATATAGCCCAAAATCCAAAAAATTCAAAAAAAAAAGAGAGAATAAAAATCCAAAAATAAAAAATGGAATAGAGAAAAAACTATGTATAGCCAAAAATCCAAAAAAAAAATACAAATACCCAATACCCAAAAAAATTTTCCGTTGTGAATATTGTTCCTATCCACCGTGAATAAAGGGAAGGCGAGAATTTGCACCGAGTGTTCTACTCCACACCTTCT
Organism: Scilla litardierei; assembly: GCA_030789695.1. Taxonomy (NCBI): domain Eukaryota; kingdom Viridiplantae; phylum Streptophyta; class Magnoliopsida; order Asparagales; family Asparagaceae; genus Scilla; species Scilla litardierei. The sequence continues at coordinate 22,393 of JAULAV010005266.1, read as the reverse complement.
CCACCTTCTTCGTTTTCGAACACACTTGGCATAGGAATTTTCTAGCGATTATCTAGGCAATAGTGTGGTGATCTTCTAGTCCCTAGCAGTGGAGTCCCCAACACATGTTATGCTTCAATTCTTATTCTATTCTCATGCATGCTTGAGTCTATTATTCACCGCTAATTCGAATTGAATCGATATTTGGGTCATTCCGTGGGTATGTGTATATGGAGCTTTCTTGCAAAATTTAGATAGTAACACCGTCTGCTAGCTCACGACCTCACTCACTCGCGCGTCACCGCGTGGACCCATGACACTTGTATGGACTCACATTCCTGGGTTCAGTGATGTGTTTATTGCATGCCTGCTTTGTGTGGTGATTTAGTTTTTGTTGGCTCTAACAGGCGATCTAGGATTTTGTTTTCTTTCTTTCTGTTTCTTCCTTTCTATTTTTCCCCCCGAGCTCCTACTCTTACTCGTCTTCCTCGAGGACGAGGAAGGGTTCAGCTTGGGGGATTTTGACGTGTGTTTATATTTTATATATTCAGGCACGTCTTCTTAGTGATTTTCCGTTGTTTTTCGGTGTTTCGTATCCATTCTCTTGTGATTTTTAGTTTTCTTTCACTTATTTGTGTTTTTGTGCCAATGCTGGAGAATGATAGCACTAGGACATATAAAGCAGATATCATGAGTCTCCGGAGCAACGGGAGGTGTCACACGTGATCTCGAGGGCCAAACGTCGAAGAATACCATGTTTCAGCCCTCAACCGATCGGGTGGACAGAGCCACCCGATCGGTTGGTGCACGCGTATCCGACCCGGACAGAAGCAGCAGAAGAGAAGTGGCCACCCGATTGGTTCAGCGATCGGGTGAAACCGACAGAGCTATCTGTCTTTTGGAGCTGAATTTCAACCAATCGGGTGACATCTCACCCGATCGGTTCATCTGTAGCCAAATTTCCCATCTCATGACCCAATGAGCTCACCCAATCGGTTCAGCGACCGGGTGAAGTGTCTGTAGAGCTGAAGGCAAAGTCGACTGTCGGCTCACCCGATCGGTTGATGCTTCAACTGATCAAGTGGTCGTGTTTTCTATAAATAGCCTTAGATTTTTCCCTGATCTAAAACCCAGTTAATTTTCTATGTTTTTTTTGGGACTTTTGACGGCTCGGAATTTATTTTGTCTTGTAAGTTTTCTGATTGTTCTGTAACTTTGATATTTCGTTCTTAATTCTATTTTCTCCGTATTTCTATTGCCTGATTTTGATTCCGATGGCTAAATTTTGTTGTGATGATATTTTTGATATGAATTGTGAGTACTTCCCCAATCTGGGATTTTGGTGGAAGCCACTTCGTGGGTTCTCCCTAGAACGACCATAGGATTAGGGTTTCGATAGGATTTAGGAATTTAGATGGTTACACGGGGCGTTTTATTGTCTTTGGTGGGAGAAAGACTGCCTCTGACCGTCGGGCCAAGGGGAAATAAAACTGGCGTTTGATCCCCTAACCACAGCTCACACCCCTAGCGTAGACAATGAATCCTAGCGCGTGGGAACGACAGTATGAAATGTTGGGAGTAATCGTTGCGAGCTTAGTGATCCAGGAGTCAGTCGGTGTTAATGGACATAGGAATGCCCACCATCCGAACCCAGGTAGTCCTAACGTATCATCCTGGGCATCGACCGGAATATAAGGCCCATGGGATGCAAGGTATCACTCTTAGAGGCAACGTCTCACTACTAAACTATAAAATCCAATCGTATTCCTATCCGTCGGTCACAATAGAGTGGGCACATGATAGGGTGGAAACCAAAGTCCTGGGTTCCCTTTTATATCTTACATCCTTCGTATTTCTATTTCGTAACAACCTATCGATTGATCGGGCTAGCTCACCCACCGGGTGATCCGGTTCCTTCTTGACAACAAGCACAACACACGCTTCCCTTAGTTCGATCCCCAAGCGACACTATAACACAGTGCGCTTGCGATTATACATATTTAAATCTGGTATCCCCGATCCCACTGCATATATTGCTAAATCCAGGGGACGTCATTCGCCCACCCCTATCATATATGTCCTTGTGCCACACTTAGCATATTGAGGACACTGTGCAGTTTAGCTTGGGGGAGTGAGTGTCTCACACACTTTTCATTTTCTTCATTTTTATCTTCCATCTTTCTACCTTTCTTTATTTTCCACCTATTTTCACCCACTTTTTCATATTTTTCTCATGCATCACGTTTTCCTTCTTTTATGTGCTATATATGTATAGGTAGCGTTTATTTTTCCTTTATCCTTATTTCTTTTATCCTTTTTTTCTAGAAATGAATTCTCTGTGATGATGATAACCCGAGTTAGCTTACTATTATATGCATATTCTATTGCCAAGCCATCATTTTTATTTCAGATATCATATGCTATACATTGCCATGCATTCGAGAATAGTGACCTGCATCTTTATTATATGAATGTGAATCTAATTCTAGCATTAGTTGAGTCTGAAAATGTATATCGTATACTTTCATAGAAAACACACCAAGCTTCACACATTGGTTGCCTAAACTTGGAGTCCTGCTTTGTCATCTGCTATCACTTCTATTTGCATGAAATTGTACGCTCAACTTTCCGGTTGATTGAATGTATGTCTTGTTGATATGACTGGATTAGTTTACTTTCTGAAATCAAACTGAGTAGATTACATTACCCTGCTGCAAGTTGTCATGCACATACAAAAGGGTGAACTGAGCATTGAGTATTTTTCTTTCTCCACATACCTTGAACATCATTTCTATACTTAAAGTCATTTATGAATCTCCCATTGGGAAATCTTATATATGCATCTTTCCATGCTATAAAATCCAAGCTCCATTACCCTAAAATCAAAAGAATAATAATACATGCATATCTTTCTATCTTTGATTTGGGATTGTTAGTGTATATAGAAAAAAAAGAGAAAAGGAGAAGTTCGCTTGTATATATGCAATCCCTTCGTCCTTCTTTCTTTCAATTCCTTTTTTTATTTTTACTTTATCCCTATGGAGCTTCAAAAAATATGGGAAAAATCGTATTGTTTTATTTGATGCCACCATGACCACTTATATGTGCATGAAGACCTAAGCTAGGTAATTTTTGACACTTATGGAGATTACTTAGAGTATTACGAAGTCTATGAATTGAAAATTTGGCATGCATTTCATGAATACCATCTATTTCTATTCTTGTCGCTTAATAATGTGTGATATCTCGTATACTGCAAGCAAAAAGTGATCAATTGAAAAGTGTGCAATCTATGATTACATATACCGCATTGAATGCCTCAGATGATGCTATTCTGGAATGATTTCATATTTTATATTGTTTTGAAGTTCTTGGTTTCTATACCAAATGTGCTTATATATGATATGATATCGAGGTAAAAATATTTGGCATGTTTTTATTCATCATGCGCTATTTGAGTAAGCAAATCTATGTCCTGAGAGAATGATCTCGCACTTCCCTTGTCGTTTTCTACTCTATCTTCATTTTCCATTTTTTCTTCTTATTTTTATCCACCGGGTTCGTCTTTTACTCATCTTCCTCTAGGACGAGTAAGAGGTAAGCTTGGGGATTTTGATCGCTCCTTATGTTACACCTTTTTTCTGCATGTTTGCATATCATTTTGTTTGCCTATATCACGTTTTTCACGATTATTCAACGATATCACATTGTTTTTCACTATTTCTTGTTTTTGTCGAATTTCAGGAGATATTGAGCGATCGGGAGCATAAATGAGATCAAGGGACTTGCACGCATACTGAGCATCGCCTATGGCCCTATCGAGGAGCTAGCAGCGCTAGATGATGAGTGGAAGAAGAAGAAGTTCGATAGAATCGATGTGGAAGCGAGGAGGAGAAGATGCGACTCCAGGAATAGGCCACTCGGCCGAACAGACAGCTCACTCGACCGATTGAAGGAACCCATTCGTCCAAGTACAGCTGATACGAGAGCACCCGGAGTCAAATTCCACTTGATCAAGCAAATGATCTCACTCGACCGAGTGGAGAACTTCACTCGCCTGAGTGATTTAGAGCTTTCCCAAGGAATTTGTAGTAGACTCACTCGGCCGAGTGAGAACGTCCACTCGACCGAGTGATAAACTCTACTTGGCCGAGTAACGTAGAGCGCCAGACCCCTAAAACCCCTGAATTCTCTGTTTTCTTTGGGTCTGTCACTCGGCCGAGTGACATTTTCTACTCGGCCCAGTAGCACAGTCTACCTGTATCGCGAACGAGGGTTCTGGGCTACGCCAGGGGCAAATCTGTCGGGATTTTCTGGCCATTTTGGCTTGTATTTAAGGCTAGTTTTCATCCTAGTTTTGGGAGAGACCAGAAATTAGGTTTAGCTTAATTCTAATTGTAATTCCCAGCGGGAGATTGAGGATTGGAGATCTGGTTTGTTCTTCTTATTGAAACTTCTCATTTTTGTGTATTGCTTTTCTCTAACTTTGAATTGCTATATGTTTTCATCCATTTATTCTGTTATTTTTATGATTAATTGCGAGTAGTTCTGCTGTTCTAGGGCATGTGGATGAACCCTATGGATTCGATTTTAAAATTGTGATGAATGGATTCATATGTTGCTAGAATTGATAGAAGGATAGCTTGAGATTAATTTATTACGGGTACCTAGGAATTTCCATTGATTTGGGGTTTGCAAGAGATTTGATTCTAATCGATGGGAAGGCTTAGATATTCGATTTAGGTTTACAATCGAAATCCGCTAGACTTGGTTTGCAAGAGATTGGACCAAAGCTAGCATTTTTATTATAAACTTATGCACATATTCGTTTGCAAGAGATTGGACGAATAAGAACTATCACAACCTCGGTCGTAACTCGAGTTTGTACGAGAGTGGGCTCGAGGAGAGATTGGATGATGATGTCGATCCTAATGCTAGTGGCTTAGGTTAGGGTTTGCACGAGAGTGGGCCCTAATCTAGGTTGCTATAGACAGGCAATAGCGCGAGAGCGTGAGCTTGGTTCTGTATTCAGTTACGACTAGTTCATCTCAATTCAAGTCTTGCAACATTGAGATTCACGGTTCAAGAAGATGAATAACGATCCGTAGTGGGGATTCCCTAGCCCTAGACCCTTTTATTATATTGAATTCGAATTGTTAATTGAACGATTGTGACAACATTCTCAAAACCATTCTTCCATCAATAGCTAAGTGATCAGAATAGAGTACCGTCATTAGTCCTCCTCGTGTTCGATACTCGCTCGCCACTACAACGTGCGCTTGCGGTAAGACTATAGCCATGCCACCCGGTGTGTGTATCCCCAGGGCCAATCATGCTCACTCATAAAGATGGAGCTAAAATGAGATTGTGCATGGGACAAGGAAAAGTCTCGCTAAGAAAGCAGTACGAGTGTGTGTGGTCGTCCCAGAATACAACTTCAAAAACAATGTAGTTTTACCACAAGCACACGGTTAAGTGGTTAGCAGGTATTGATCAGGGGGAGGAACTAATAACGGTAATCTATATGATTTACTAAGCTATTGGTGGAAAATTAGCTTTGAAAGAGTTGCTGTCACAATCGTTCAAGTACATATGCAAATTCAACATATAAAGATGTCTAGGGCTTGGGAATCCCCACTATAGATCTCAAGTAATCAATGCAAATTATGAATCTCAATATTACTAAACTTGGGTTTAAGGTGAATTTGTTGTAACTAAATAGAGAACCAATGCATGATCTCGTGCAAGTCTATATCAATCTAAACTAGAGCCTTGCTCTCCCGTAAGCCTAGTTCAAAATAATAGCATTAAGATCGACAATTATATCCAATTCAACTCAAGCTCGCTCTCGTGCAACTTAAGTTCAGATCTAAATCGTGATAGTTCGTACTTGTTTTACTGCCATGCAATGAATATAAGTATAGAAATATAATAAAGCTGCTAGCTTTGGTCGCTCTCATAGACCAAATCTAGTGAATCTCAATTGTAGATCTAAATTGAATATCTAGGGCTTTCCACAGATCAAGATCCTCTCTGATCTCTCAAGATCCGATGGAAATCCTAGCTACCAGTAGTAATCCAATCATAATCTAACCGTTAGCAATTCTAGCAACATTGAAATCCAACAAATATCACAAATCGCATTTTAGATCCATATGATTCATCCCTCTGCCATAGAGCAAGTGAATTACTCACAAATCATTATGAAAATCACATGAGAAATAAGATTGAAAAGAGAATTCATTGCAAAACTCAGATCCAAGAAGAGATATATCATTAAAAATATAATCTTGCAAGAGTTTTAAAGATACCAATGTCGATTACAAGCTTCAATAATAAAATCAATCTCTAAGTCTTCAATCTCTCGACAAAAGAAATCTCTAAACTAAAATTAAAACTCTAAAAATAAAAGTATTCAGTCTCTCTTTGGGCTGGATATAAATTTGGGTATTTATACATGCCGAAAATAACCAAAAAATCCTGCCAATTCTGCCCCTAGACTGCTGCAAACACTAGTTTTCATGATCGGGTCGGCGGTGCTACTCGGCCGAGTGAACATCTCACTCGGCCGAGTGAGGAATCTGCTTCGGAATAGGAATATCAGCATTTTGGGCTCCTTAGACGACTCGACCGAGTAGTCTTCTCACTCGGTCGAGTGGAGTTCCTACTCGGTCGAGTGGAATCTTTTGCAGATCCTCCAAAAAACAGAGAAGTGTCAAATATTTCCTTCACAAAATTTTGCTCCACTCGGTTGAGTGGGCTCTCACTTGGTCGGGTGGAAAGTCCCAATCGGTCGAGTACATTTCATCTCATCTTCAGGCTTGAGTCGTCGTATTAGCTTCACTCGGTCGAGTGAGCCGCTTCACTTGGTGGAGTGAGCCGCGTCACTCGGCCGAGTAGCCTATAAATCTTCTCAAAACTCCTTCGTTTTGCTTCATTGTCAATTCCTTCGCCTCTCTTCCTCTTCTACTCATCATCTAGCGCTGCTAACTCTTTGATATGATCATTGATGATGCTCCTGGATGTGTGTATGTGCCCATGGCTCCTAATCGCTCCCGATTGCTCCATATCTCATGAATTCAGACGAAAAAGAGAAATAGTGAAATATATCGTGAAATCATCTTATAATCGCTAAAATTGCGATATGAGTAATCGAAATGGCATGCAAAAATGCAAAAAATAAAGCGTAAAATATGAGCCTATCAAAATCCCCCAAGCTTACCTATTACTCATCCTCGAGGAAGATGAGTAAAAAGTGAACTTGGCGAATAAAAATAAAGGAAAATGAATAGATGAAAAAGAAGATGAAGAGGGGAAAGTGCTAGATCATTCTCTTAGAACTCGGATTTGCTTACTCAAATAGCACGAGCAATAAATAAGAAACATGGCTAAAGCTTTTATTTTGATATCACATCATATGTGTACATTTGATAGAAAACTAAGAACAACATGAATCGTCTGAAATATGAAATCATTTTAGAATCAGCATCGTCTGAGGCATATAAATCGATATACGTGATTATAGACAACATACTTTTCAATCGACTACTTCTAATTTGAGTATAAGAGATATCACACATTTCAAATCAAAAAGAATAGAAAGAGATGGTTTTCATGAATTTCATGCCAATTTTTCAATTCATAGCCTTCGTTATACTCTAAGTCATCTCCCTAAGTATCAAAAATTACCTACCTTAGGTCGTCATGCACATACAAGTAGCCACACTCTCACATGTCATTGGATCCCCTCCCCCAAGCTTATCCATAAGCGTGGTGGCATCAAATAGAAAACATAATCGTTTCCCATATTTTTTGTAGCTCCATATGAACAAAAAGGAAAATAAGAAATAAGAAGGGATTGCGTAAATACAATAGAAATTTCTCTCTCTCTTTTTCTTTTCTTTTGTTTTGTTTTTCTTTTCTCCCCTTTTTTTCTTTTTATATATATACACATGAACAATCCTAGATAAAGATACAAAGATAAAAATTTTGCTTTCCTTTTAAGATTTTGGGATTCATGGAGTTTGTTCTTTTTAGCATGGGGAAGATGCAAATGTAATAATCACTAAATGGGAGATTCACCAATGAATATAAGTATAGAAATGATTTTAAAGATATGTGGAGAAAGAATATAAGATAACGCTCGGTTCACTCTTTTGCATGTGCACAACAACTTCAGCAGTGTAATGTAAGCTACTCAGTTTTATATCAAAAAGTAAACTAATCTAATCATATCAAACGACAATCAAAGTATTCAACCTAGAAGTTCAATACACATTTCATGAAAATAAGAAGTGATAATAAGATGCAAAGCAGTACTCCAAGTATAGGCAGTCAATACGTGAAGCTTGGTGTGTTTTCTATAAAGAGTACACAATAATGTAATTCCAAGACTTAAGGAAATGCTAAAATTCATTCATTTACAAATAAAACACGATGGAAGTTCTTTTTCTTAAATGCACGGCAATATATCGCATATGACATCAGAAATAAAAAGCAATAGCATGGCAAGAGATACATGCATACGAGTAAAGTGACTCTAAGCAATAATCATCATATGGAATTCATATCTAGCAGAGAAAGTAAAAGAAATAAAGATAAAATAAAAACTGACTATACACATGCAAAACACTCCAAAAATAAAGAAAGCATGATGCATGGCAATAAAAATGAAAAAGGGCATGAAAATCAGCGAAAAATAAAGAAAAGTGAAAAATAAAAATAAAAATGAAGAAGATAAAAGGTGTGTGTACACTCACTCCCCCAAACTAAACATCCCATTGTCCTCAATATGCGAAGTGTGGCACAAGGACATATAAGGTTGGGGTGGGTGAGTGTGGGTGCAGTATGATGCAAAATAAAAGAAAATAAAGAAGATACAAGGTGATAATGTATGCCAATGGTATATGCAAACAAGCATGCAAAGTGATGAATGGATGCATCATGGTTAATGATATATGCAAGATGGATACAAGATGGTGGCCCAAAAATACATACTCTCCCCCAAACTGATATATATATATAGTGCCATGCAAAATGGTGAGGACAGATGGGCAAACAAAATATTGGGGTGAGGGTTGAGGTAAAAAATATGCCAGGCATCAAAAGAACCTGCTTAAGCTGGTGGTGGGGCATCTTCACCTCCCTATGGTGGGGACGGTGGGGGCAGTGGTGCAGATGACATGCGTTTATATTTTATATATTCACGCACGTTTTCTTAGTGATTTTTTGTTGTTTTCCGGTGTTTCGTATCCATTCTCTCGTGATTTTTAGTTTTCTTTCACTTCTTTGTGTTTTTATGCCAATGCAGGATATTACCAGCGTTGGGGACATATAAAGGAGATATCATGAGTCCCCGGAGCAACGGGAGGTGTCACGCGCGATCCCGAGGGCCAAACGTCGAAGAATACCATGTTTTAGCCCTCAACCGATCGGGTGGACAGAGCCACTCGATCGGTTGGTGCACGCGTATCCGACCCGGACAGAAGCAGTAGAAGAGAAGAGGCCACCCGATCGGTTCAGTGAACAGGTGAATCCATCAGTGCTCTCTATCTTTTTGGAGCTAAATTCCAACCGATCGGGTGACATCTCACTCGATCGGTTCATCTGTAGCTGAAATCTCCCCGTTAACGACCCGATGACTCACCCGATCGGTTCAGCGATCGGGTGATGTATCTGAAGAACTGAAGGCAATGTCGATCGTCGACTCGGGTGGTCGTGTTTTCTATAAATAGCCCTAGGTTTTTCCCCAAACGAATCCCCAGTTATTTTTCTGTCTTTTGGGATTTTTGACGGCTCTGAATTTATTCCGTCTTGTAAGTTTTCTGATTATTCTGTAACTTTGATATTGCATTAATACTATTGTTAGCTCCATATTTCTATTTCTCGATTTTGATTCCAATGGTTAAATTTTGTTGTATTGCTATTTTTGCAATGAATCGTGAGTAGTTCCCCAATCTGGGATTTTGGTGGAAGCCCCTTCGTGGGTTCTCCCTAGAACGACCTTAGGATTAGGGTTTCGATAGGATTTAGGAATTTAGATGGTTACACGGGGCATTTTATTGTCTTTGGCGGGAGAAAGATCGCCTCTGACTGTCGGGCCAAGGGGAAATAAAACTGGCGTTTGATCCCCTAGCCACAGCTCACACCCCTTGCGTAGACATTGAATCCTAGCACGTGGGAACAGCAGGATGAAATGTTGGGAGTAATCGTTGCGATCTTAGTGCTCCCGGAGTCGGTCGGTGTTAATGGACATGGAAATGCCCACCGTCCGAACCTGGGTAGACCTAACGTATCATCCTGGGCATCGACCGGAATATCGGGCCAATTGGACCCTAGGTATTACTCTTAGAGGCAACGTCTCACCACTAAACCCTAGCATCCGATCGTATTCCTAACCATCGTTCGTAATAGAGAGGACACATGATAGGGTGGAAACCAAAGTCCTCGGTTCCCTTTTATATCATACATTCTTCATATTACTATTTCGTGACAACCTACCGATTGATCGGGCTAGCTCACCCACAGGGTGATCCGTTTCCTTCTAGACAACAAGCATAACACACGCCTCCCTGAGTTCGACCCCCAAGCCACACTACAATACCATGCGCTTGCGGTTACAAATATTTAAATCTGGTATCCCCGATCCCACTGCATATATTGCTAAATCTATGGGGCGTTAAGCTTTATGTCGTTGTTGCCAGGGAGGCAACGTGTTTGTTTTCATTTAGGACCCAGTGATCCCTGAGACTAGATCATTAACGCGGTCGCTAGACTCCGTTTTACCCAAAAATTATAAAAATTTCAATAAACAGATTCTTTCCGTACCACCATTATAAATTTGAGCTATTCTTTGTACCACTGACGCGTTTGTCGTAGCCAAAAATTTTGTTTGTTAGGTGAATTATGTGGATGTCTAATGGATCATACATTGGAAATTTTTATGCTTACATGCCATACGGTGCTCAGATGGGGGGATATGAGAATTATCCATAGGTCACCGCAGTTTGCGAAGCTTGTGGGATGCAGGGACATACGGCCATCCATTGCCAATTCAGTGCCCAACCCTACGCCCCACACTCATATACCCATGACCTACATCAAGAACCCTCCCATCATTACCCCCAAATTTCCACACCCCATCCTCCACCAAGATCAAGCCTTGAATTATTCTTGGAAAACTCAATTGCAACTCAAATGCACTGGATGTCACCTCTACTTCATTTACCACTCCCACACCGATGTCTGACCTTGAATTATTATTAGAAGACAATCTTTTAAACCAAGGCCAGATGACTCTACCACTTCCACTTGCACCACCTACTATCAATCTTGAGTTGTTAGTGGCGAATTCCTTTGTAAATCAAGGCCCCACAATACCATCACCCTCATCTCCATTTCAGAAATCTATCCTTGAGTTATTGATGGATGATTCCACGGTAACCCAGGGGCAGGTGGATTCACCAATTCCATTTCTGCCTACCACTCCTACTTTCGGGGGTGAAGCAGTCATGTCTCATATATCACTGACAACTTGCACCACGGAAGGTAACTCTTATGGTTTACAATTTGAAAATTTTGATATGAGCCCCCTTCCCCATGCAGGTACAGTTTTTGAGACACACGGTATCGAGGAGGCCATATAGGATGTCCATAGCGATGAGGAGGGAGAGCGTGGAGCCGTGAACATCATGACTCCTCCTATTGAGCCTCATGCTCCCTTGCCTCTACCACTACCTCCACAGCTCACCCTCACTCCACCAGAGGCATCACATCCACAAGAGCTTATTGCTCCCACTCAGGAAGATCTTTCAGACCCTATTTCTGAATCTCATATTATGTTTCCCATATTTTTAGATTCAAATACTACTGACATGACATACCCTCCAAAGGATCTAGATTCACATTATACGGAGATATGTCAGGGTATGTCAGCACCTGACGAGCTCGTCGCTAAACGTGGATAGGAGATCATCGCGTCATCACCAGGGCATAGCACCACATTCTCAGGGAGTCATCGTCAACTTTTTTCACGCTTTACATTTCACTTAGATGATACTCTTTGGGATACATTTATTACGGGGAATAATTTTTCATCACGAACTTATGCTCCTTTTCTTTCGAATGATTTAGGTGGACATCATCGAGAGAAGCTTGGGGGAGCATTGCCGGAGTTCATTGGTGATCGTGGCACCAGAACATTGGCGGAGCAACAGAAAGAACAAGAAGAGCAGCTTCCTGCTCCGCTTCAGATCGTAGATCTACCGTTTGCTCAGGTGTATCTAAATCTAGTACTGTAAAAATTTCATTACCACTCTCTAGTCTAGGTTAGAATAAACTCGTCTCCTCTCGGTAGCGAGAGGAGCATATTAGGATTAATCGCTTTTCTTTGAATAAGATTTGCCTCCATGCCACACCCCCCTACTCTTTTCCGAGGAGGATGGGGATCCTGCCTCTCCTGCACCTTGATGTTCCATTTTTTCATATTTCCCCCTAGCCATTTGTTCTGCATCACCACGATCAAATCTTTTTCTCTAGCATTGTTATGATAAGCTTGTGGGAAATCAATTTTTTGTCATGTGTTGTCGTGTGTTGTTTATCGAGTGCTTGTTTATATGTGTTCGTGTGTATGTGTTTTTGGTATATTTGGTTCGAGTGTCTATTTTCTTTATTTTCCTTTTTCGTTTTGTGTGTTTTTCATGTTTTTCACTTTTTTGTGTCGTTGCGTACTTTTCCCCCATTTTCTTTGCCCTCCCGTATTTACTACTATTGCATTGAGGGAAATGCAAGTTTCAGCTTTGGGGAGTCGCACTTTGTGCATCAGTTGTGTCTTTTTCATCGTCTTTAAGTCCATTTCATCATGTTTTTCTTTTTCTTCTCATTCTTTTTATCTCCCTCTCCTAGAGATGACCCCACATGCTGAACTACCACAAAACCACACACACATACACTTAGCTTAGCTACGATAATCACTTTCACTAACCCTAAGAAGCCGAGTCCTATTTTATTTCATGCTTCGTGGGTTCACTTTGCTTTTGTGTGAGTTGTTTGTCGTGACTAGCTAGTGGTGTGCTTCTACATTGTGATTCTGTTTTATATGCCTATCCTTGGTTGACCCCTAGAGTATCATGCTTCAATTTCGAATATGCGGTATGTTGCCTCTACTGTCTACTTCTCTACCCATGAAATATATATATATATATATATATATATATATATATATATATATATATATATATATATATATATATATATGGTATGCTTCAATTCGCATGTGTCGGGATTCTATCGATAGGACTAGGATAACCCATTTAGCTTATGCTCTGATTTGCGAGAAATCTTTCTTTTGCCCTAGTGTTTAGAATTCGATTTCTTTTTTGTTTTACTTGGTGCAAATTCCCTTATCGTGGACCGTTCTCCCACTTGGGAGAGTACACAAATATATAGCCCAAAATCCAAAAATAAAAAAAGAGAGAAGAAAAATCGAAAAAGGAAAAAAAGAAAAGAGAAAAAATATGTATAGCAAAAATCCAAAAAAAAGTACAAATACCCAAAACCCAAAAAAATTCCCATTGTGAATATTATTCCTATCCACCATGAATAAAGGGAAGGCAAGAATTTGCACCGAGTGTTCTACTCCACACCTTCTCAACCTCCTTCGTTTTCGAACACACTTGGCATATGAATTTTCTAGCTATTATCTAGGCAATAGTGCGGTGATCTTCTAGTCCCTAGCAGTAGAGTCCCCGACACATGATACGCTTCAATTCTTATTCTATTCTCATGCATGCTTGAGTTATTATTCACCGCTAATTCGAATTGAATCAATATTTGGGTCATTCCTTGGGTATGTGTATATAGAGCTTTATTGCACAATTTAGATAGTGACACCGTCTGCTAGCTCACGACCTCACTCACTCGCGCTTCACCGCATGGACCCACGATACTTGTATGGACTCATATTCAGGGGTTTAGTGATGTGTTTATTGCATGCCTGATTTGTGTGGTGAGTTAGTTTTGTTGGCTCTGATGGGCGATCTAGGATTTTGTTTTCTTCCTTTCTGTTTCTTCAGTTCTATTTTTCCATCCGAGCTCCTACTCTCACTCGTCTTCCTCGAGGAGAAGGAAGGGTTCAGCTTGGGGGATTTTGACATGCGTATATATTTTATATATTCATGCACGTCTTCTTAGTGATTTTCCATTGTTTTTCGGTGTTTCGATCCATTCTCTCGTGATTTTTAGTTTTCTTTCACTTCTTTGTGTTTTTGTGCCAATGCAGGCGATTACCAGTGTGGGGACATATAAAGCAGTTATCAGGAGTCCCCGGAGCAACGGGAGGTGCCACGCGTGATCCCGAGGGCTAAACGTCGAAGAATACCATGTTTCAGCCCTCAACCGATCGGGTGGACAGAGCCACCCGATCGGTTGGTGCACGCGTATCCGACCCGGACAGAAGCAGCAGAAGAGAAGAAGCCACCCGATCGGTTCAGCGATCGGGTGAATCTGTCAGTGCTCTCTGTCTTTTGGAGCTGAATTCCAACCGATCAAGTGACATCTCACCGATCGATTCATCTGTAGCCGAAATCTCCCCGCTAACGACCTGATGACTCACCCGATCGGTTCAGCGATCGGGTGATGTATCTGAAGAATTGAAGGCAATGTCAACCGCGACTCACCTGATCGGTTGATGCTTCAACCGATCGGGTGGTCGTATTTTCTATAAATAGCCCTAGGTTTTTCCCCAAACGAATCCCCAGTTATTTTTCTGTCTTTTTGGGATTTTTGACAGCTCCGAATTTATTCCGTCTTGTAAGTTTTCTGATTATTCTGTAACTTTGATAATGCGTTAATACTATTATTAGCTCCATATTTCTATTTCTTGATTTTGATTCCAATGGTTAAATTTTGTTGTATTGTTATTTTTGCAATGAATCGTGAGTAGTTCCCCAATCTGGGATTTTGGTGGAAGCCCCTTTGTGGGTTTTCCCTAGAACGACCATAGGATTAGGGTTTCAGTAGGATTTAGGAATTTAGATGGTTACGCGAGGCATTTTATTGTCTTTGGCGGGAGAAAGACCGCCTCTGACCGTCGGGCCAAGGGGAAATAAAACTGGCGTTTGATCCCCTAGCCACAGCTCACACCCTTAGCGTAGACTTTGAATCCTAGCGCGTGGGAACGACAGGATGAAATGTTGGGAGTAATTGTTGCGATCTTAGTGCTTTCGGAGTCGGTCGGTGTTAATGGACATGGGAATGCCCACCGTCCGAACCCGGGTAGACCTAGCATATCATCCTGGGCATCGACCGAAACATCGGGCCCATTGGACGCTAGGTATCACTCTTAGAGGCAACGTCTCACCACTAAACCCTAGCATCCGATCGTATTCCTAACCGTTGGTCGTAATAAAGAGGGCACATGATAGGGTGGAAACCAAAATCCTAGGTTCCCTTTTATATCTTACATCCTTCGTATTACTATTTCATGACAACCTACCGATTGATCAGGCTAGCTCACCCACCGGGTGATCCGGTTTCCTTCTAGACAACAAGCACAATACACGCCTCCCTGAGTTCGACCCCCAAGCCACACTACAACACAGTGTGCTTGTAGTTACAAATATTTAAATATGTTATCCCTGATCCCACTGCATATATTGCTAAATCTAAGGGATGTCAGTAGACTACTGAGGGGCAGACTGGGGTGCCGGCTACTACTGCTGCTGCAGGTGCTGAAGAATCCTGTTCAGTGTGAGCTGAATATCAAGAATCTTGTCGACACGGGCTTGCTGGGCAGCAATGGCAGCTGTGAGAGCCCTAAAATCCACTCTTAGCCTGCTCACTTCCTTCTTGACTGTGCGGAGGTGCAAGTCAAGAATATTGGTAGTGGGGGTAAAGGGTCAAATAGGTGGTGGGCGGGGGTGTCTCACACGGCCTCCAAAAATGAGTGGAGCCACTATCGGGTGTGTGTAGGGTGCCGTGCTTACAACAGGATGCTCAGCCTCTACTGGATGCTGAGACCCAGGGACGCTCTCATAAGCGTGTGTAGCAGCTGAGGAGGATGTGACATCAGCAGAGAATGAGGCAGGCAGAGAAGTCGTGGCAACAGCTGTGGTGAAAGACACCACGACGCTCTCGGTATATATACAGCAGCAGTAGAGACAGAGACGTCGACTATTAGGGAGGTCGTGAAATCAGCAGAGAATGAATCCACATGAGTCGAAAAATCAGGGGTGGATAGGGTCTTGGTGGTCATGGAGGAAGAAGCCTTGCCACTCTTAAAAGTGATGGTGGTTGTGCTCTCAATGCTCAAATATGCGACGAGGTCAACTCTCAGCGGCACAGAAGTGGAGATGGGAATAGACACATCAACAGAAGAGCACTTGGCACGAGCAGAGGTGGGGGTAGATGTGCCAGGCTCGGGGGTCGGATCAGGGGCAGGCTGAGGAATCTGGATCTCAGGGGCATGAGGGTCGAGAAAGGGCTCTCGCCATCGGGCTCTAGAACGTAGACAGCTGGGATGAGGAGGTCCATCACGGGCCTCCACTCCACACCAGCGGGTCCATTGTGGGTCTGAGTGGAACTCGAAAGCACCATTTAATCTATAAAAAACGGACCATGTAGCCAGACCCAATGTTGCTGACCAAGGGGGCAGAGCATCTTCATACGGGCCAATACATCGAGAGATAGTGAAGTGGGGCCCGTAGGACGACGCAAACCGGCATAAAGCTCAATCACAAAAATGGGAGCTAGGAGGGTCATCAGACCGCCACAACATATCACCTTCCTAGAGGCGACCGTGAAAAAATGCGGTCTTAATATCACCTAGCTACATCTATCGAAATGGCGGGGACTAAGATGTCCCCGTCACCCTCAAAGGCTATCTCCTTGGTCATCGCGTAGAGCATAAAGAGCTCTGACGTAGACACCGTCCCAACCTCTGGACTGGTTAAAATGGTAGTCGCCAAAAGGCACTATGCAATCCAAATGCAAGGGTGGACTATGGAAGAGTCAAAGCAGTGTGTGCCAGTGATCGTATCCCAAAAAACATTAGAAGCAAAGACAGACGCGGTGTGGTGCGTGAGACCGTAAGCTCGGTTGGGGCCTGGGACATGGGTCCAGTGAATGTAAGCTCGATCATGTCGTGCAAATTCTCACACTCACGATCCATAAGCCTAAAAGAATATCCCCTGGGAGTCCTACGAATAGAACTCAAGACCTCGAGGGTGGGTCGACAAAGGTGTCTGCCAACACCGACAAAAAGTCTTGCCACCCCACATTGTCATACAACTGGAGCAGGCCATGTAGTACCCTTAAACCCTCCAGTGTGTCGATATGTGTGAGCCTAGTGGGTACGTTCCGACACTTGGAGAGCCCCTCAAATTGGATGCGGTGTGCGTCATCTCTGAAGGTGATCCCAAGCGTGTTGATCAGAGGGGGCAGGCTGTGCTGGTAGGGGTGGAATATGTGCAGTGGAAGTTGGGAGAGTGGGAGGTGGATCTCTATGTGGTGGGGACTCCGTTCTAGAGGAAGAAGGGCCAGGGTCACCGGTCTTCTTCCGCTTGGTAGCGGGCTCCTGTGCGCTAGACCTAGTGCGAGGTAGGGTGTGTGGATGCATGAGCAAATGCTGTGAGACATACAGCAGTCACAAGGTGCTCAAAATAAAATAAGGAACGAGTGTACCAAGGACGATGCGACTCCATGCGAGCAGATGAGCGAGGGTTATCTCCCCTAAGCTCCAAATCAGCGTATGATCTCCCCAAGGCTATCCTGTAGCACAAAAAAGATTAATTAGCAATGAAATTCATCAAATTGTGGGGGTTAATCAAGAGTAATAAGCGAGAAATAGGGTTGAAACATGAATGAAGTTGGATTTGGGCTTACAAATAGGGTAGGAGAAGAAAGGGGCAAAATTAGGGCGAAAGGAGGCAGCGATCGCCGGTCGAGCAGTGCCTGAGGTGGCGTCGTAGGTGGTGCCGCTGTCGATGGGGGCGTCGTCCTCAGTCGAGTGGGTGGCACGGCTCGGGCGATTCGAGATTTTGGGATGAATGGGAATTAGAATCGAAGCAGCGCTTCCATCGAGCTGATTTGGGATATTTTATTGGGCCGGGTTGTTTGAGTCATTCGATCGTCACTCGGTCGAGTGGCCCAAACGACGAAGGTTTTGAAGTATGTTGGTTCGGTTGTGTCTAGTGACTCGGCCGAGTGGTACGAGTTACTCAGGTGAGTGACAAGTTCCACTCGGTCGAGTGGCAAATAGAAACAGAATGATGATTTTCGAAAATTCTGCTACAGTCTCCTACTCGGTCGAGTAGAAAGTCACTCAGTTGAGTGAACTAATCTACTCGGCCGAGTAAACAGGCCTCACGGAGCATTATTTAGGGATATTTGACCTAGAATTCACTCGCTTGAGTGACAAAGTCACTCGGCCGAATGGCATATAATTTTCAGAGAGGAGGTTTTGAGGCTTTCCTGTATAGTATCCCACTCGGTCGAGTGATAACTTCATTCGACCAAGTGAAATATCACTCGACCGAGTGGGCTGCCCTTTTCAGCTCCAAACTCTCTATTTTTCTCCAGTTTCTGATTCTTCCTCTCCTGTCTGTTTCTTCATTCCTTTGGTAATTTAAGCGCGTCCCTAGAGCTATTATCCATCGCCATGGCTACCCTTCATTGAATTGTTTCATCTTATCTTCTTCCTGAAATGAAAAACATTGCCCGTTGTCAGATTTTTATTAGACTCTTGGCCCTCTAAACTTTTAAAAATTTAAAACGAAAACGAAAACTAAAATTCAACTAAAAGAACTAAGATAGAGCGTTGGGTTGCGTCCCGATAAGCGCTCTTTAAGTTCTTGAGCTCGACCCCTTAAGATTTCTTCGTTTAGCGCGTGATGTTCGGTGCATAGGAGATGCGTGTGTCAAACTTCTCAGGGAGGCCATGACGGTTCAGATATTGCACGTGTTCTTCTTTGGCCTCCTTTGAATGTGCCTCATCTCTAATGATGGTAGGGGATGAATCCTCCAAGCTTCTGTTCTTGGCTTCCTTTGGCTTTCCCGGCGGTGAGGACGTGTTCGCCAGTGGCGCTTTCTTTATTTGCTTCACCGTAGAGAGATTGCAGAGCTCTCTAATCCTTATGACATCAGCATCGTTCTCATCTTCCTCGGTGAGAGGATCTGGTGTATCTCCAATGGGAGCGCCATTTTCAGAAATTGGCACTCCATCAAGACTATCAACGAGTAAAGCTCCAATGGTATGCGGCAAGGCTTCATTGATGACCTCATCAAGGAGGTCCACATAGTCGCCTTCCTTCAGCGAGGATCTATTCTTCATGGCTCGTGGGAGGTGGAACTCGACTTTAATATTACCAACATTGAGTGACTACGTTCCCTCATTCACGTCAACAATAACTCTAGCTGTAGCAAAGAAGGGGCGCCCAAGTATAAGAGATGTAACACCCTCTTATTTCACGTCCTTGATGACAAAGTCACATGGTATGCATAGCCCTCTATGTATTTGCAATGGCACATTCTCGGCAATCCCCACCGGCCTAGTAATCTGCCCATCGGCGAGTTGAATCTTCATATCTGTGGCCTTGACGTCGGTCCTCGTATCGAGCTTCTTGAACATGGTGAAAGGCATGAGGCTCACGCTCGCATCCAAATCTACCAAAGCTTTTATTAGGGGGACTCCACCTAGAGTGCATGGAATCCTAAAACTTCCGGGATACTTTAGCTTCTTCGTCAACTTTTCTTCATTAATGAACCAAGTACCTTTTTCGGTGAGCATGATCTTCTCAGTTCTTTTTCTTCATGTGATTAGATCTTTGAGAAACTTTGCATATGTTGCGATTTCTATAATTGCATCAAGGAACGAGATGTTCAAGCTAATACCTCTAAAGTACTCCAGAAATTTGGTGAACTTCTTCTCCAATTTGGCCTTTGCCAAACGTTGAAGAAATAGTACATGTGGCGTATATGTTAGCTCCTTCCGAGGCTCATCAATTTCAGATTTTTCTTCATTGTTTGTTGTCAATGTGGGCTCCTTTTCTTCATTACTTCCCTCTTTCTCAACCGGGGCCTCATCCCTTGAGTTTCTAATTTGGACCATGACGGGAGTGGTGTCCTTCTTGCCTCTAGTAGTAACCGCCACCACTGCATTGATGTGGCTGGTGCTGCTCCTAGGATTTGGCTCCGTTTGAGCCGTCAATTGATGTTGAGCCTTATTAAGCAAGGTAATCTGTTCCGCCAATTGCGCCACGATTGTGTTGAGACTATCTTGGCCCACCTTCAACTTGGCACTGATAATCTTTACTCAACCATAAATTCTTCAACTCTAGTCTCATGATCTGACCTTTGTGGTACCGACGGTGGATTTTGGGGCCTCAATCCTTGATTGAATCCGGGGGTCTATAAGGCTCCGATTGTTGTCTCTGCTGGAATTGTTGTTGTTGCGGTAGCCTTTCTTGGTATATTTATTTTGTGGTGGCAGTTGGGCTGTTGTTGAGGAGGGGTTAAGGCTCCACTGTTCTTAGCATATGAACAACTGGGTTGACTTTTCAAAGCCGAATTCACCCAAGATCCATTATTAGCTCCACCTTTAACATACTGAACTTGATCCATAGCTTCCTTACTAGCCTCGCCGCCAATAGGCATAACTTGGCATTGCCAATCATTAGACGTAGATGTGTCAGGTGCAACATGAGGCTCGGATATCTTCTTCTCAAGTCTCTCTACCACTCTAGTAGAGTCTCAAACTTCGTCGCTAACTCTGCCACTGCCTTTGCTTTGTAGATGCTCGCCGGATTCACAGATAATGATGTTTGGCCTCTCTCATCAGCCCACTTCTGATTATTAAAGGCCATCTCCTCTAATAGTGTAGTAGCATCCTCTAGCGTCTTTGACAATATAGCTCCATTGGTGGTGGTATCGATGATCATCTTTGTATCCGCCCTCAATCCATTGTAAAAACTGTGCATGAGCTCCCAATCATCGATGCTATAGTGGGGGCATTGGTGTTGTAGATCTTTGAAGCGCTCCCACGCCTCATAAAAAGATTCTTGGGACCCTTGCTTAACAGATATCAAGTAATTTCTTATCTTTACTGTCTTTGACGGCGGATAGAACTTGTTGACGAATGCGCTTGCCAGCTCGTCCCAAGTAGTGATGGTGCCATGTGCTTGCGTCCTCAACCAATATTAAGCTCTAACTCAGAGAGTGAATGGGAAAACGCCAGATGGATGGCATCCTTCGGTAGATTGGGGATATGAAAAGTGGCACACTTCACCAAGAACAACTGGAGATGGTAACGTGGATTTTCACGCACATTCCCATAGAAGGGGTCTTGTTGCATCAGCACAACAAGCAATGTTTTCAGCTCGAAATTCTAATCTGGCAGCAACTTTGGCATGAGAATGAAAGATGTAGTAGCCGAGTTATTTGGAGTAAGCCAAACCCGGATGGAAATATACCTAACGGGCCTTTGGTGAACATTCTCCTCCGCATTTGATCTTCCTCTAGAATTTGTCTCTTTTCTGCTCTTAATCTCCTTGCTGTGTGCTCGACCTTGGGATCAAATAATATCTCCTCCTCAGTCGACCTCGGTCATGTGTACATGCACAGAAATAGAGATTAGTGTTAGCACAATAGAGGAATAAAAAGAAATAAAGAAAATGAAAAAGAAATATCTTAGTAAAGATGTAGAAAATCGTAGCCTCCCCGGCAATGGTGCCAAAAACTTGGTCGTATCAGAATACAACTCCGAAAACAATGTTGTTTTACCGGAAGCGCATGGTTAAGTGGTAAGCGGGTATCGATCACGGGAAGGAACTAATAACGGTAATCCATATGATTTACTAAGCTAAGCTTTGAAAGAGTTGATGTCACAATCGTTCAAGTACAGATGTAAATTCAATAAATAAAGATGTTTATGGCTTGGGAATCCCCACTATAGATCTCAAGTAATCAATGCGAATTATGAATCTCAATATTACTAAACTTGGATTTAAGGTGAGTTTGTCGTAACTAAATAGAGTACCAATGCACGCTCTCGTGCTATGTAATTCTATAGCAATCTAAACTAGAGTCTCGCCCTCGCGCAAGCCTAGTTCAAAATACTAGCATTAAGATCGACGATTATATCCAATCCCAACTCAAGCTCGCTCTCGTACAACTTAAGTTCGGATCTAGATCGTGATAGTTCATACTCGTTTCACTGTCGTGCAAACGAAAATAAGTATAGAAATGTAATAAAGATGCTAGCTTTGGTCGATCTCGTGCACCAAATCTAGTGAATCTCGATTATAGATCTAAAACGAATATCTAGCGCTTTCCAAAGATCAAGATATCCTCTCGAGCTCTCAAGATCCGATGAAAATCCATAGCTACAAGTAGTAATCCAATCACAATCTAAGCTTTAGCA
>JAULAV010005265.1:0-25230 GCA_030789695.1 Scilla litardierei | reverse complement strand
GAGTATAACGGAGTCCATAAATTGAAAAAATCGGCATGAAATTCATGAAAACCATCTCTTTCTATTCTTTTTGATTTGAAATGTGTGATATCTCGTATACTCCAATTAGAAGCAGTCAATTGAAAAGTGTGTTGTCTATAATCATGTATATCATTTTATATGCCTCAAACGATGCTGATTCTAAAATGATTTCATATTTCAGACGATTCACGTTGTTCTTCGTGTTTTCTATCAAATGTGCCCATATGATGTGATATCGAAATAAAAGCTTTAGCTATGTTTCTTATTCATTGCTCATGCTATTTGATTAAGCAAATCTGAGTTCTGACAGAATGATCCAGCACTTTCCCATCTTCATCTTCTTTTTCATCTTCTTTGATTTATCTTTATTTTTATTCGCCAAGTTCACTATTTACTCATCTTATTGAGGACAATTAAGAGGTAAGCTTGCGGGATTTTGATATACTCATATTTTACACTTAATTTTTGCATTGTTTTCTTACCATTTCGATTGCTCATATCACAATTTTCACGATTATATGATGATTTTGCGACACTTTTTACTATTTCTTGGTTTCGTCTGATTTCTGGAGATATGGAGAAATCGGGAGTGATTTGGAGCCATGAGCGCATACACACGTCCTGAAGCATCATTGATGACGATATCGGAGAGCTAACGATGCTGGAGGATGAGTAGAAGAGGAAGAGAGGCGAAGGAATCAACGAGGAAGCAAAGAGTTTTGAGAAGATTTATAGGCTACTCGGCCGAGTGACACAGCCCACTCGACCGAGTGGAGTGGCTCACTCGACCGAGTGAAGCTGATACGACGAATCAAGCCTAATTAAGATCTGAAATGTAATTGGCCAAGTGGGAATTTTCACTCGACATAGTGAGGATTCCACTCGACCGAGTGTAGCAAAATTTTGTGAAGAAAATCTTTGACACTTCTACGTTGTTTGGAGGATCTGCAGAAGACTTCACTCGACCGAGTAGAAACTCCACTCTACCGAGTGAGCAGACGACTTGGCCGAGTGGTCTGAGGAGCCTAAAATGCTGATATTCTGATTTCAAAGCGGATTCATCACTCGAACGAGTGAGCTGTTCACTCGGCCAAGTGGCACCGTTAGCCCAGATTGCAAACTAGGGTTTGAGGTCGACCAGGGCAGAATTGTTAGGAGTTTTGCATCTTTTTGGTCATATATAAATAGCCAGATCTAGAGGCAGCCCAAGGAGAGTCTCCATACTTTTATTTTCAAAGTTTCAGTTTTAGTTTAGAGATTTCTTTTGACGAGAGATTGAAGACTTGGATCTTGATTTTATCATCGAAGCTTGTAATCGACATTGGTATCTCTAAAACTCTTGTAAGTTTACATTTTATGATATATCTCTTCTTAGATCTGAGTTTTGTAATGAATTCGCTTGTCAATCTTATTTCTCTTGTGATTTTCATGATGATTCATGAGTAACTCCCTTGCTCTAGGGCAAATGGATGAACCCTATGGATCTAAAGTAAGATTTGTGATATTTGTTGAATTTCAATGTGGCTAGGAGTGCTAAAGGTTAGATTGTGATTGGATTACTTGGGTTAGTTAGGTATTTCCATTGGATCTTGAGAACTCGCGAAAGGATCTTGATCTATAGGAAGCCCTAGATATTCGGTTTAGATCTATAATCGAGATTCACTAGATTTGGTGCACGAGAGCGACCAAAGCTAGCATCTTTATTATATTCCTATACTTATATTTGTTTGCACGATGGTGAAATGAGTACGAAGTATCCCGATCTAGATCTGTTACAGGGTAATATCTGCTAACACTGAAATTATACTGAAATAGGAATCACGGTTACAATGATTACAAGTTTTGGGGTTTTGGCGATGCTAATCCCGATAGGAAGACGCGTTGTTGATGGAAATCTCAATGTCACCCTTCAATCGAAGTAGGTCGCCAGTCTATTGGAGTAGTTCACCATGGGTTTCTTCGACCGTGGGTGGATGGGGCGAGCTTACTGCAAGGAGAACAACTCGTCCGAAAGGCTCGGTTGGCTGTCAACCGAGAGCCTCTCTGATGCTTAAGTCAGTTGGTGACTGCTTGGAGAATGTCGGACACTCAGGGGGATCTTAGAGGTAGATCGACGCTTGCGTAGCAAACTAGTGTGGAAGGCACAAATATGTGAAGGATATTCGACCTTGAATATAAGTAGATGTGTTAGGATTTCTTACAGATTAGTCAGCCCCCTTTCTTGCTGGAGGAGAGGGTGTATTTATAGGCTGTTGGAGTCTGCTGCTTTAGCCGAGCTGGCTGTGTCAGGGTGTCAGGGGTTCGGCCGAGGATGTCAGAGCCGAACATGTCAGGTGTGATTTTGTCAGGCTGTTAGAGCCTTAAATGTCAGGTGTGCTTTTTTCAAGCTGTCTGGCAGCGAACGGCTAGGTGCACTTTTGTTAGGCTGTCAGGCAACGAAGCAGCTAGGTGCGCTTTTGTCAGACTTGTTTGTAGTGAAACTGGCAGTGATATTAGTGGGGGTTCGCCTTCCTCCTTAGACAGACTGCTTCTAGGCGGAGAGGTAGGCGAGCTGCCTATAGGGCAAGCTACCTTTGGGACGGGCGGTTGTAGATCGTACGCAAGCAACCAGATGGCTCTTCTGTCTCGTTTGGTTGATGAGTTTGTCACTCTACAAGCGCAGGCTGCTCTGAGCCCCTGCGAGCTTCTCCAAGCCTCGGTGAACTAGGTCTCAATTTGGAGATTTGGTAGGCCATAACTTGGGCTTCGATCATACGGGCCTAGATCGACTGGACCGATCTTAAGGTCGTAACAGTTGCCCCCATCATTCGAGTTTGAAACGGAAAGTCCGGCTCAGCTCGAATGACATGCTCTGCTCTGTTTGGCTGATAGTTGTGGCATTAAATGCTAGATGACAGGTGAATATATAACTTCATTATGACGATTCGGCAGCGGGGAGAAATCGAGGTGCCCCGCCACTTAGAGCATGACACGTGCTGCGTACGCCTCTGAGGAGAAGCTGAGGCAACAGCTCTGCTTCAGATCTTACCACGTGGAGCACCTTCAACGTTCGAGATTGGCTGATGCCCTCTATAAAACAGATGGAGGGGGAAACGGTTGAGGGCTCCTGCTTTCGAATTTCAAAATCTCCTTTTTGTTCTTCATCTTCGAGCTCTTGCAACCAATTGATGCTTCAATAGAGCTCCGATGATATTCTTCTTAGGTACTTTCTGCGATCTCTATCAGAAGACTTCATCTGAATTTTCTTCCTCTAATAAGGATGTAGAGAAGCAATTCGACGAGTTTGAGGATGTTAGTTCTGAGGGGATAGATGAACAGACAGTGTCGGAGGACGTGGCAGAGTCTTGGCCAAATGGGAGGGAAGCAGCCCCTGTCATCTGCTAGACGGTGACGGTCCCCAAGAAAACCAAAAAGAAGGGCTCAAGGCCGACCATCGGCATAGTTACAACAGTGGTTCCAGTAGAGATCCTGGCCATAGCACCTAAGCCCAAGCAATTCAGCCGCGTCGAAATTCATTCCAAGTATATACGGCCACCGTATGAAGTTCACCTCCCTACCTCCGATGAACGGGTCTGTTCACCCAGGGACAACAAAGTCGGGGTCTATTTTCGACCTTCAGGCTCGGACTTCGGTTTCCGCTCCACCCCTTCATCCTACACATGCTGAACTTCCTCGAGCTTTCGCTCTTCCAACTGAAGCCGAACTCGATTAATGCCATGGTCGGCTTCCTTGTTCTCTGCTTCGGTAGTGCCATAAGTCTGATTTTACCTTTGTTCCAGCAATTCTTCGAAGCGAAGCGGAGAGGAGTGTATTATTATGTCAGTGCGAGGAAGGATTTACATCTCTCCCTTGATTTGACGAGAAAAGTGAGGGAGTGGAAGGAGAGGTTTGTTTTCATATCGACACTGGCGAACTTGAATCCCCAAGCAAACTAGGAGGTGACTCTGCAGGGGCAGGATCTGGAGAACACCAATATCTTGATGTAGATCCACCATAAGCTCCGAAAACATGTGAAGCTGGTCAAGGACGACCAGATCGACCTCGATATTTGGCCCAAAGGTACTGCGATCTATATCGATATTTGACCTCGATATTTGACCTCGATATTTCTTCTTCGGTTTCTTTATATTTTCTCACCCTGATCTCTTTTCTTTTTGCAGGTGCGGCCATGAGTCTGTCGAGGGACAAACTGATGAGGATGGCCATGGAGAAGTCATCAACCAAGGAGCCGATGCTCAAAGAGTATGCAGCCAAGGTCAAAGTCAAGGCAGGGGAGTCTAAGGGCTTGCCGAAGAAGGCCAGGCAGAAGCGAAGCTTGGAGGAGGCATCTACTGTGTGTGTTGAGTAGGAGGAGGAGTAGAGCAAGAGACCGAAGAAGAAGATGTCCACAGTAACCTCTCCATCCTCCCGTACAAGTGAGGCTGCATCGGGTAGCTTAGCTTACCTTGTTGCCGTCGAAGAGCCGGTGGCTGATCTGACGGTCACCAGGCCCCTGGGCCTGTCGGCCCACGTCAAAGCTATAGGTGTCGAGCGTTGGCCCTTTGGATTCCCCTATTGGGAGCATGGGAAGCCAGACTTGAGGACATCGATGCATCAAAGATGCAAGGTAGAGCTCGCCTGATTCAAAACGAAGAAGGCTGAGGTCCTGGCAATTTCGAAGTTCGAGCTTTTCGGGCCGCGCTACCCGGTGGGCGCCAAGGAGTCGTTGTTCGAGGATGCCGAGGTTGAGGCCCGTCTGACAGAGAACAGTCTGTTGCCCAGGGAGCGGGAGTCACTGTACAATGTTGGTGCCGAGCGCCTCTATGGCACGGTAATTTGGCACAGTATGCAGGTTCGTTGCTCTCCCTTACTCATATTGCCGGTTTGCATTCTTTCATGCGGGCTCATATATTTTTTTCATTCTATAGGCTTGGCGGTGATGACATCCTTGTAGCACCACACTAACGTGGCCATGCTAAAGGCGACCATCGGCCAAAAGAATACGGAGCTTAAGGCGACCACCAATGATCTGCAGAAGAAGGAAGCGGAACTCAAGGAGGTCGTCGAACGGGTGCGGAACATGGAGGAGAAGTTGGAAGAAGGCTGCGATTTCTACGTGACCCAGAAAGGTCAGATGGAGAAGCAGTGTAAAATCTCAGAGGAGCTGGCACGGTAGTTTTAGGAGGTGGAGGCCTGAAGGGTCGCTCTGAAGAAAGCCCATGCCACGGGGGTGGAGGGAGATGGGCAGCAGATCACCGAGCTCACACATCAGGTGGCAGAGCTGAAGAAGATCGACCCTGAGGCCATGAAGGCAGAGGCCGTCTGCAAATACCAGATGGATGAGCTCCTTCCCATCATGAAGGATGTGCGGGCCAAGAGCATGGAGAAGGGCCATCAGGCGGGCTTATAGGAGGGCCTCTAGGCGAGCATCGGGAGGGCGGAGAACAGACTGAAGAGATCACATCCCGAGCTGGAGGTCGACTTCTCCTCGCTGTTGGCAGCCTCAGATGGCGAAGAAGAGGAGGACGTCGGGGAAGCAGGACGTCCGTCGGCTGGTGATCAAGCGACAGTGGATGTGGGTGGCCAAGGGGGAGGTCGCAGTGGCGGGACTGATGGAGAGCAAGGCAGAGAAACAAGCGGAGCCACAGGAGGAGGTCGGCGACCGAGTTGATGCGCTATAGTTAGCTGTTGGGGGGAGCATAGGTAGGGACGATCTTTGAGGTAGTTCGCCTCATTTGTCTTTGTGCTTGTTTGTATTTGTATTGTCTTTCTGCTTAGAAGAGCCTATGTGTGAGGAGAAGCCGAATATTGTAGAGTTTGGATGTAGTCAAGTTGGCGAAGTTCTTTATAGAGATAGATCGTCTTCGCGATATTTTGTGGGCACTGCACGTGGACTGCCCCGGATATTTGTTTGGTGCGAAGTAGCTCGCTTCCTTCCCTGGGTTGGTTAGCAACGTCCGACACTCTATGGGTAGATGCACCGAGAACTGGCCCGGAGGTCTTCCTGAGGGTGAATTTCGTGCCGGAGCCCTTCTTCATAACCCCTGTCTTGTTTGGTTAGCGAAGTCTGGCATGCTATGGGTAGCTGCACCGTGACCTGCCTCGGAGGTCTTCTTGAGGGCGAATTTCGGGTCGGAGCCATTCTTCATAGACCCTATCCGGTTTGGTTAGCGAAGTCCGGTACGCTATGGGTAGCTGCACCGCGACCTGCCCCAGAGGTCTTCCTGAGGGTGAATTTAGGGCAGTAGCCCTTCTTCATAGCCCCTGTCCGGTTTGGTTAGCGAAGTCCGACACGCTATGGGTAGCTGCACCGCGACTTGCCACAGAGGTCTTCCTGAGGACAAATTTCGGGCTGGAGACCTTCTTCGTAACAACTGTCCGGTTTGGTTAGCGAAGTCTGGTACGCTATGGGTAGCTGCATCGCGACTTGCCCCGGAAGTCTGGATGGTGACCTTTTAGCAGCACATCTCAGAAGCCTTTCACGGACTTCCTTAGGGTGGGGAACGCTTCAGAGGTGATCCCCAGACCCTAAGGGCTCTAGGTTGTCCCGTGAGAGCTTGAGTTCTAGGGCGCATTGTCGGCCTACTCGGAGGAGCTCAGATTTTGGGCGGGGAACTAAAATTTTAGTTCGTATAATATGTATGTACAAACAGAAATACAAGAGTTTACTTGTAACGAGGTAGCATACTCCGGACGATCAGGACGACCTTCATGGAGGCACTATCTATCTCGGAGGGGATCTGAAATTGTCATTCAAACAACTTGTCGTTTGTATAAACTTAAGAACAAAATTTTTATTGATAATACTTTAGGTGGTAGGACCAAAGGATGCCGGGTAGCCCACCTCTTAATCTATGCCCAGGAACGACCCCGTGATAGGATGGGCAGTTTGCTCGGCGTTCTGGTCCTGGGTCATCCAAAGAGGGTCTGCATGAGTTCACCCTTAGCACATCTAGCCTCCTTGTTTGATGAACCTATGGAGGTGGCTGCCATATATGGGCTGATCTATGTCCCTTTTTAGAACATAATAGTTGTCGGTGTCGTGGTCGTGGTCACGATGGTACCGACAGTGTTTCTGTGCATTGCGGATGTTCGACCTTGTCTTCATCTCCAGGGGCGGGTCTCTAAGAAGTCCACCCATCTTGGCTGCTACCATCACATTGGCTAGCAATGCACTGAGCCTTGTATAACACGCCTCCTCCAGTGCTCTTTCAGGTCCATTTCTCGTAGCGGTGTTCCTAGGATCGTGGAACCCCCTCAGGGGTATGGGGCGATCCTGCCCTCGGGGGCCTCTATGGTCGCGCCCTCAGGGGTGATCCTGATCTTTCCCTTGGGGGAGATCATCCTGCCTTGGCCTCGGTGGAGGCCAGGGTTCAGCTCTGAGACGCTCGGTTGGGGTAACAGCGTTCTTCGCCCCCAACGACTCCTCACTGAGCATGAACTTGTCCGCTCTGGAGAAGAGAGCGTCGATGTCCTTTAGCAGGTCGTGAATCAGTGATTTGTGTATACTTTGATTGGTGAGCCCCTTCTTGAAGGCTGCCATGGCGAGCTCGTCTCTGTAGCTCGTCACGCTAAGACACTCTTCATTGAAGCTCCACTGGAACCTTCGGAGGGTCTCTCCTTCCTCTTGGGTTATCGTAAACAAATAATCAGGGGCCTCCTTCCTTCTTCGACCTGCCCGAAATTGCATAAAAATTTGTGGGACAGATTCCTAAAGGAGTCAATCGATCTATTCGGCAAGTCATTGTACCATTCCATGGTGGACTTCTTCAGAGTCATCTTGAAGGCACAGCAAAGGAGCTCATCATCCGCTTCTTGGATCTCCATCACCCCCCTATAGTGCTGCAAGTGTTCGAGTGGATCACCTGAGCCGTAGTATAATTCAAGCTATGGTAGCTTAAACCTACGCGGTATCGGGGTTGAGATCACCATTCGGGTCAACGGGTTGGCTTCTTCGGGATGTTGGTGAGGTGCTGGCGACCTTCATGCGATGTCCCAACCACATCAGAGCTTTTGCATGTGGTTGGAACCCCTGGATGAGCCACCTAGGTGCTTAGGAGAGTCCCTTCTTGGTGCCCCTGGGGATTGGGCTTCGCTCGCGGCTCTACCCCCGCCGATCATTGCACTTAGGAGAGAGGCATTCATCCCGAGGTGGCTTTGGCCTTAATTGGGGCGCCCCGCACGCCTTGGGCTTGGTGACCTCCTGCGAGGGCGGCTCTCCATAGCTTGATTTTGCAGGATGTGCTCCTGCACTATCTCGATCGATGCGTAGGGGATTCCCATGCTCCCCTGCTGGATCCTCTCCCTCACAGCGACAATGTAACATTGCGGTTGTACAGCTGCTTTTTCATCAAGCCGTCTTTGTATTGCGGCCTCCTCCTCGTCGAACCGTCTCTTCCTAGCGGTCATCTCTTCATCATAGAGATGCCTCTTTAGAGCGGCTACCTCCTCTTCATCTAAGTGCCTCCTTTGAGCGGTCGCTTCTTCATCGAATTCGTGGAGGAGGTTCTGCCTCACGTTGAGAGGTCTGGAGGGGCCTAAAGTTAGAGGCCGCATCGTAAATTTTGCCGCATCCATGTCCTTCATCACTTTGTCAAATATCTCAGAGCTTTGATAAACACAATGGGCTGCGACTTCGATGGTAGCATTAGGCCCCTCAAGGGGTGCATCTCTCGGGGGGGAAGTCCTAGGAAAGGGGGTCTCCTCGAGCATTGGCTGTTTACCGCTACGATGACTGCGTTAACCTTTGTGTGGGTTTGACATGGATGTAACCCTTGTTCCCAAAGACATCACAAATGTTGTGGGGGTAAAATCCACTAACACTGAATTTATATTGAAATGGGAATCACGGTTACAATGATTACACGTTTTGGGGTGTAGGCAGGGCTAGTCCCAATTGGAAGACGCTTTGTAGATGGAAAGCTCAAGGTCGCCCGTCAATCGGAGTAGGTCGCCCGTCTATTGGAGTAGTTCGCCGTGGGTTGCTTCGACCTTGGTGGCTGGGGAGAGCTTCCTGCAAGCAGAACAACTCGTCAGAAAGGCTTGGTTGGCTGTCCCCTATCGTAAACAGATAGTCAGGGGCCCCCTTCCTCTCCGATGCTTAAGTCAGTTGGTGACTACTTGGAGAATGTCGGACACGCAGGGCGATCTTCGAGGCAGATCGACACTTGCGTGGCGAACTAGTGTGTAAGGTGAGAATATGTGGAGGATATTCGACCTTGAATATAAGTAGATGTGTTAGGGTTTCTTACAGATTAGCCTGCCCCCTTTCTTGCTGGAGAAGAGGGGGTATTTGTAGGCTGTTGGAGTCAGTTGCTTTAGCTGAGCTAGCTGTGTCATGGCATCAAGGGTTAGGCCGAGGATGTCAGAGCCGAACGTGTCTGGTGTGCTTTTGTCAGGCTGTCAGAGACGTAAATATCAGGTGCACTTTTGTCAGGCTGTCTGGCGGCGAAACAGATAGGTGCGCTTTGTCAGGCTGTCAGGCGGTGAAGCAGCCAGGTGTGCTTTTGTCAGACTTGTCTGTAGTGAAACTGGCAGTGATATTGGTGGGGGTAGCCTTCCTCCTTAGACAAACTACTTCTGGGCGGAGATGTAGGTGAGCTGCCTCTGGAGCGAGCTACCTTTGAGAAGAGCTGATGTAGATCATACGCGATTAGCTGGAGGGCTCTTCTCATCAGTTTGGTTGATGAGTTTGCCTCTCTGCAAGCGCGGGCTACTCTGACCCCCTGGCGAGCGTCTTCAAGCCTGGGTGAACTAGGTCTCATTGTGGTGATTCGGTGGGCCATGACTTAGGCTTTGATCATACGGTCCTAGATCGACTGGGTCGATCTTAAGGTCGTAACAAGATCCGAACTTAAGTTGCGTAAGAGCAAGCTTGAGTTGGGATTAGATATACTTGTCGATCTTAATGCTAGTATTTTGAACTAGGCTTGCACGAGAGCGAGGCTCTAGTTTAGATTGCTATAGACTTGCATAGAGTGAGAGCGTGCGTTGGTTCTTTATTTAGTTACGACAAGTGCACCTTAAACCCAAGTCTAGTAATATTGAGATTCATAATTTGCATTGATTACTTGCGATCTATAAGAAGGATTCTCATACCCCAAACATCTTTATATAATGAATTTGCATCGATACTTGAACGATTGTGACATCAACTCTTTCAAAACTAATTTTCCACCAATAGCTTAGTAAATCATAAAGATTACTGTTATTAGTTCCTATCTGTGATCCATACCCGCTTGCCGCTAGAACATGCGCGTGCGGTAAAACTACATTGTTTTCGAAGTTGTATTCCGGGACGACCACTCTTATTATCACAATAAATTGCACATGTAGATGGCGTAATACCGTAATCTACTAAGACTTGTTTCATCTAGAGAACTTGTGCACATGCATGTCCAGCAGCTATATACTTTGCCTTAGTGGTTGATAGTGAGACTAGGCTTTGCCTTTTGCTAAACCATGAGACAAGGGAATGTCCAAGGAAATGACAAGTTCCACTTATGCTCTTTTTAGTGGCGACGCAACCAACATAGTCTGAGTCACTATACAAAATTAAATCAAAAATGATATATCTAGGATAAAATAATCCAAAGTCAGACGTGGTTTTAAGATATCTAAATTTGTATTTTACTGCTTTAAGATGTGATTCATTTGGATCACATTGAAATCTTGCACACATGCATACACTAAACATTATATCTGGTCTACTAGCTGTGAGATATAATGAATACCCAATCAAACCTCAATATGTTTTCTAATCGACGTTTTTACTAGCGTCATCTTTGTCCAAAGAGGTGGATATCGCAATGGGAGTATTCTTTCTAGATGAATTTTCCATTCCGAACCTTTTGAGTAGATCTTTAGCATATTTCGTTTGGTGAATGAAGGTTCCATCTTACGACTACTTGATTTGTAATCCTAAGAAATATGTAAGCTCACCCATGTGGCTCATCTCGAACTTATCCTGCATTAGCTTAGCAAACTCTTGACATAAAGCTTCATTAGTATATAAAAAAATAATATCATCGACGTAAATTTGAATAAGAATAATATCATGAATTTTCTTTACAAATAATGTATTGTCTATTTTTCCTACATTATAACCTGAGTCGATTAAGAATTTTGTTAATCTCTCGTATCAAGCTCGTGGAGCTTGTTTCGGGTCATATAAGTCTTTATTCAATTTATAAACATGGTTTAATTTCTTATCATGTTCAAAGCCTGGAGGTTGTTCAACATAGACTTCCTCCTTGATATATCCATTCAAGAATGCACTCTTTACATCCATTTGGTATATTTAAAAGTTTTAAATGATGCAAAAGCAACTAACATTCTGATAGACTCTAGTCTAGCAACATGTGCAAAAGTTTCATCGAAATCAATACCTTCTTCTTATGAATATACATGTGCTATTAATCTTACTTTATTTCTTACCACATTTCCGTCCTCGTCTAGCTTGTTCTTGTATACCCATTTTGTGCCGATGACTGGATGATTGTCTTATTTAGGAACTAATCCACATACCTTATTCCTTTCAAATTGAAGCAATTCTTCTTGCATAGCTTTAATCACGCTTCATCGGTAAAAGCCTCATCTACCTTTTTCAGCTCAACATTAAAGACAAAAGCAACATGAGACGTATATTGTATTTGTAATCTAGTTTTAACACATTCATCAATGTTTCCAATGACTTGGGTGTATGGGTGATGTGTCACTTTAGTGAATGATTTTGTTAATGGAACAATATTATTCATATCACTTGAAGGAATAACTACATCATCATCAATATCATCATTTAAACTAGAGCTAGAATCATTTGTAATAGAATCATCAAAAGTAACATGTAATGTGTCAACAACACAAGGGATTTTCTTGTTGTATGTGTGATATGCTTTGCTTCTAGAGGAAAAACCGATAAAAATTCATTCATTCTCTTTGGAGTCAAATTTATCTAAGTTATCATTTATGTTCAAAACTTAGCATTTACAACCAAAAAACTCTAAAATATTATTTATTTGGAATTTGTTGGTACAATAGCTCATAAGGTGTTTGAAATGGATTTCTAATAAGTACTATCTTTTGAATATAGCACGTGGTTGCTACAGCTTCCACCCAAAAATATTTTGGAAGGTTACTTTCAGACAATATTTTTCATGCACACTCTTGGAGTGTTCTATTTTTCCTCTAAACAACTCTATTGTATTGAACAGCTCTAAGAAAAGAAAATATATGTGATATACCAAGTTTTTCACAAAATTTTTGAAAATATTCATTTTCGAATTCTCCACCATGGTCACTTCTTATAGAAATAATTTTCGAAGAATGAAGTCTTTGGGTCTTTTTGAAAAATATTTTGAATTCACGAAAAGAAACATTTTTATTAGTTAAAAACCCCAAGTGAATCTTTTGTAATCGTCCACAATGACAAAAACATGTTTACTACCATAAAGAGAATAAGTCCCAACATGACCAAATAAATCCATATGTAACAATTCACGAGGTATTTTTGAGCTAAGGGCCCAGATACTCTTAAAGGTGCTTTAATGTATTTTGCCATATTGACAAGACTAACAAATTTTATCTAATTTAAAATTTATTTTTGGGATTCCGTGTACCAACTCTTTCATTGAAATCTTATTCATGTTTTTGATATTGACATGGCCAAAACGTCTATGCCACAATAATATGTCATTACAAGAAACAATTAAACATACTTTAGAATCATTATCTTTGAAGAAAATGTATAAATATTTTCTAACCTGGTCCCTTACAGTAACATGTTTTCATAGCATTGTCATAAACTAAGCATGCTTCATGAGTAAAAAGAACATTATAACCTTTATCACATAATTGACTAATGCTTATCAAGTTATGCATAAGTCCTTTAAATAAACAAACATTTTCAATCCTGGGTTTGAAGGGGTACTGACATTGCAGATTCCACAATTTTTCCCTTTTTGTTGTCTCTGAAGGTTACCGTTCCACCATCTATCATCTTTAATGAACTTAGCAATTTTACGTTCCAAGTCATATGTGGGGAGCACCCGCTATCCATATTCCATAGTTTCTAGGATTGTTCATGAAATAAAATGTCTCAAATATATTGGTACCCACTAGATATTGGGTCCGAAATGTTCGTCCTAATTTCTTACTACTATTTGAGGTATCAAAAAATATAATCGTTGTCTGCTTGGATACAAAATAAATTTCTACCATATGGGATCAATGATTTGGAACCCAAATCCTATTTAGATTTGATTTTCCATGAACAAATGAATCATTATAAACTCCATGCATGCTTCTTACTAAATTTCAAATATAAACATCTAAGTTTTTAGGCACCCATATCATATGATTTCTAGCATAGTGTTCAATGTGTGATTTTGTGCACAAAATGTGATTTTTGACAATTGTTGTGAACAATATTCTTGCGAACTAGCATGTGAGCATTGTGAGAAATAGCATGCGATCTATTTTTATTTGCATATCTTCCTTGCATAAAAGCATGATTGTTTTTGACATTTTTGGTTACACATGCATTTTGTGGAGGAGTGACATGCTTTGGTGTATGAGAAGTCTTAGCTTTACGCATTATCTCTTAGTGTTTAAGCTTGCTAGCATATAAATCCTTTTCAAGAATACTTACATGATCATTTATAAGAGAAACATATAATGTATGTTTATTCTTTAAAAAATCATGATCACGTTAGAAATCATATCCCATTAAAAGATTTAAAATCATGTATCAATTTGTTGTGTCCATCATTATTGTAAATTAAAACACTATGTTCATTAGCAAGCATTCATGTGCATGCATGATAGTATCATAGTCCACTTTCAAATATTTATACTTGTTTTCTAATTTTTAATTTCTCTACCTCAACTTTTTCAAACTCATTGTGAAGTTCTACATATGCAACTTCAATATCAAACTCTTTATCAGTGTCACTAACCTCAATGTCATCTTGCTAATCTGCCATTACACATATTTCATTTCTGGAATATTCCTCATTGATATCTTGGATTCCTTGTGTTTCCATGGGATGTGGTTCAATATGTGATCCTACGTACTTTCCTTCCAACACGATCATAAGTTGTTGTGGGGTGGTGGCTCCTGAAATCTAATTGACAATATTATTAGTTAAACAATAAAAAAGTAGGTGCATTACCTTTACATTCATTGAGTACTCCATCTTTTGAGATGGGGTACACATTGATTTGGGGATGGAAGGAACTTCATAGATCTCTGGCATGAATATAATGTATTTGATGTTCTCGGCCTCCAAGTATATCTCCATTCTCTTCTCCAAGTAGAGAAGTTTGTGCCGCTGAAAATGGTTGATGCCATCACAGTAAAATCCTTGTTATGATACCAGTTGTAGGATCACTGTGGATTCCAAAGGGGGGTTGAATATAGTTTTCAAAGAATAATAAACTTTTTCACGAAAATAAAAATCCTTCTACGATTTTCCTAAGTCTCAAACTAAGTTGCCTCGAATTTGTACCTAATCAACAAAATATTAAGCTTGAATAAAACAGGCAAGCGGAAATAAAAATTCAAGTAATACATAATAAGTGAGAGAGCGATCACAACACAAACACAGTGAGAGAGCGATCACTCACTTTGGGATTTTATCCACTATATTGCAACATGCAATACAAACACCTAGCTTCCCTCGTTAGGAATTTCCAACACATAGTTAAAACCAAATAGGATTTCGACGCAAACACCTAGTTACCACCAACTAGGATTTCCAACACAACTTCCCTTATAATATGGGAATTACAACTCAAGTGTTCTCCAAAGACTTATCAAAATCTTTACAGGGGTGGGTCGCATTTCCCAACAATACCCACATTAAAATAATTTGAAGAGGTGTGTATTACATGCTTTGATGGAAAAACGAGTGCTGATACATTTTATCTCAAGTTATTTCCATTTTCTTTAAAAGATAAAGATAAAAATTGGTTCAATGCTTTACCACCTTGCTCTTTATCTTCATGTTTAGAATTACAATTTGAGTTTCTTAAAAAGTTTTTTCCATTGCATAGGACTAATGTCTTAAGAAGGCAAAAAAATGAATTTCGCTCAAAAAGGAAATGAAACCTTCTACCAAGCTTGGGAATGCTTCAATGAATTGCTGCTTGCTTGCCCGCATAATGGATTTGACAAGAGTAAGATAATTGGATTTTTCTACGATGGGCTACAAGATCAGATGAAACAATTTATTGAGATGATATGCAATGGAGGATTCTTTGATAAAGAACCAGACGAGGCTTAAGAGTATTTGGAATCAATTGCCAAAAATGGTCAAGCATTGGATACAACATCCGAATATGAGAGGGGCAATACAACCTCATCATCCGAATAAGAAGGGACAGTGAGTCGAAAGTTCAAAGCAAGGCATTGTAGACAATTTGACGATGGAAGCTGAGCACATCACAGTTACTGATGCAGAAACTGAGGCAGTCTGGAGGAATAAGTTCGTTCTAGAACTTGGTATTGCTTCTTTGATTGTTGATCCAATACCTTTGTATTGTGATAACAATGTGGAAATTTCTTACAAATTAAACATATATATCACAAGAAATCAAGGCACACCCATAAAAAGTTTCAAATGATACGTAAAATCCAAAGGCGCCAAAACAATACAATACAAAGAGTTAGTATAGAAGATAATGCAGTGGACCCATTCACGAAAACCCTTCCGCAAAATAGACTAAAGTGTTTAGTGGATAAAATTGATAGGAGGTACCATAATAATTGCATGTAAGTGCAATTGAAAGATGTTGGAGAATGTATGCCATTAAGAAAATTATTGTAATTATATTAGACCTCTCATTCAAAATAATAGTAAGCTATTTGGTAATTGTTAGACATATTTTCCATCCATTTTCTCCACATTTTTCCCGTGTTTTCTCGGTTTATTTTGTGCCATCGCCTTTGTTTTCACCTCCTTTTTCCTTTTGTCACTTTTACACTCGGGGTACTTTTCTCTATGAGTTGAAGGTGATCGAGCAAAAAACGATGCATTTCAGGTAGTTTCAAGTCCGACGGAGGGAGAGCGAGGAGCAACGAGGACTTGGTCGAGCTTTTGCGGTCTACATGGAGAGAAGGAAGTATGGCAAGGTCGTGTGTACACTTGCACGAAATTGTCAATGCACCATCTAATAAGGAGAAGCTACAGAAGGGTGGCACGGCCGTGCCTTATGGCCGTGCCGCACGGTCGTGTCGCAATTATGATAGAACGCTGAAAAGTTACATAGACGACTTGCACGACCATGCCAGATTGGGCAGAAATTGGATGACATGGCGATTAGTGGCACGGCCGTGCATGCTGATGATGACACATCTCAACCCTAGGTTTTAGGCCTTGATACGGCTGTGTCGTTCAATGGCACAGCCGTACGGAATGTTTTCTATTTACAGAAAGCATGTGACGAACTTATTAGGCAGGTTTTGATTTGAAACTTTACTTTGGGTGTTTTATGTTGAATTTTTTGGGTTCTTTCTTTTTGTTATTTGATGTTTCGATTGAAAGAATCTAAATCCTTTCTTTTAATAGTTAATTACCTCTATTGAAAGAATCTAAATCCTTTCTTTTATTAGTTAATTACCTCTACTTCTCTTTTGCATTGTGATTTTTTCATTGGTTGTTATTTCTTTAGCTCATTTTTATACTTGTTAGCTATGAACCCTATTGTATTTACTTCATTATTTTTAGCTATGATTAGTGAGTAGTTTATTAAGTTAGGGCCAAGAAGAGCCATATTGTAGGAATTGATTGTAATGGATCGCCCAAAATATTGACCCATTGTAGATTTTAGTCCCAATATAAGATTGGATGATGAGCCTAATTCAATTCATTCCATTAGGGTGCTATACAATCCAAACCGGCAAGTAACCCTTGTGGTTTTGATTTGACGTCCCTAACAGAGGATTGACTATCTAGTGCCCGGCATCGAAGACCAATCGGGTACATTCACTGGAATTACCATTATCTAGTTGACTGACTACCCATCGGGACCACGATAGGGATCCAACCTTTCCTCTGAGTCCCCTCCCTAATGGTTAGATGTCGAGGGGACGATGATTTAGACTTAGCCTACATCGGTGACTACAATCATTATGACGAGAAGCTATATCCATTGCCTTAATTTATGCAATATTAGTGATACGCTAGCCCTAGCTCCTTCTCCCATTGAATCAACTCTTAGTTAATTGCTTCTCACCCTCGATATACACACATTCCCACGGCTACACAAAACCCAACACTGATCCTAGATTCAACCCTTCTCCTCCTCGTGGTCAACACCTGATGCACACAATACAGTACACTTACGGACATAATATAAATCATCCCATCAAGCTTTTGGCAGCGTTGCCGGGAGGCAAACGGCTTGACTTTGTATTGGTGTAGTGTTTAGTAGACCGTGTTTCCTCTCTTTTCTCAAATTTTATTTTTTTGGATACTAATAGTGCTACTAACATTTGTTTTAGTTTCGGTCTCTCTTATGCGTAAGCAAAGTCTCAGCTCGGGACGTTTAGTGCCAATTGACCATAAAATCAAGGCCACATTGAGAAGACTAAACAAAGAGAGGCATAGAAAAGCATTTCAAGACAAAATGGCTGATGATTCAGAACCACCGAAGTACCTCATGGATGTTGTCATGTCTTTGAGCTGCCCGATCTCCAGCATTAGGCATCCCACAATAGTGGCGACATACTATGAGCTTAAGTCGGTATTGATTCAGTTTATCCAGCAGGACCAGTTCAGCGGCCACCACACCAAAAACCCCAATTAGCATTTAACAAATTTCATGGAAAAGTGCGACAACATTAAGCTGAGCAATGTCTTAGATGATGCCATTAGACTACGGTTGTTCCCTTTCTCAATAAGGAACAAATCTAAAGAGTGGCTGAAAAGTAATGAGGCGGACACTTTCACCACATGTGATTCTGTAACAAGAGCCTTCCTAAACAAATTATTTCCAATGGGAAAAACAGTTAATCTTAGGAATGAAATCACATCATTTGGGCAACAGGACAGGGATAGCTTGTATGAGGCATGGGAACGGTACAAGGAGATCCGAAGAAGATGCAGCCACGACGGGATCCCAGAATGGCTGCTGATACAAACTTTCTATAACATGATGAAGCCATAGACGAAAATATCTATTGACACAGTGGCAGGGGGTACCCAAGAGGTGGCAAAGACATTATTGGAAGAAATGGCATCCAATAATTATCATTAGAGAAATGAGTGGGAGTCCACCACGAAGGGCAGTAAGTTAGAGGTGGATGTGATAAACTCTTTTAGAGTAAGTTCGATAGCCGGGCGCAATAAATTTTTGAAATCAAAGCTGAAGCAAATGGAGCATCCTCTTCATCAGCTATCGTGGCTAATTGTGAAGTATGCGGAATTCAGGGACACCAAAACCCTGAATGTCAGTTTGGGATAGCTCAGAATGAAGGAATCTCGTTGGAGCAAGTAAACACCTTATACAACCAAAGGCCGCTAGGAAAACTATATTCTCAGACCTGTAACCAAGGGTGGCAGAGCCACACAAAGTTTTCATACCGGGGATGAAATTTTCAAGTCCCACCCTCTCAGCAGATTGGGTTTCAACAACAAAGGCTAATAGGGAATGCTCCTTCACCATCGTCGAAGAACCGCCTAAGAAACGCCTAGAGAATACTGTAGAAAACTTCATGGCTCAACAGGCACAAAGAAACGACAGCTTTCAGAATGCCATCATACAGACAAACTTAAGAATGTATGCACTCACTGCCTCCAACAAGCTGTTGGAGACCCAAGTGGCCCAATTGGCACAGCAAGTGGGCGCCATGACAAGTAGCCAAGGAACACCCCCTGCTTAAACCAAGCAAAACCCAAGGACAATGAATGCAATAATTCTTAGGGGTGGAAGGAAACTAGTAGGACCGTCTATCAACACGGGTCCCCAAGGAAAGCACAGCATCCCTTAAAAGGATGCCATTCTTGGAGAACCTCCGGAGACGGAGGAAGTCACAGAGCAGACCCATGTTTATGTGCCACTGGTGCCTTTACCATCGAGATTGGCAAAAGAAAAATAGGAAGTTAAGTATGGAAAGTTTTCTGAGATCGTGAAGAAATTGAGCCTAAACATCCTGTTTCTAGACGCCTTGACAAGGATTCCATCTTTCGGCCAGTTCCGAAAGGATCTATTAAATAAGAGAAAGGCGTACATGGTAGCCCTCTCCGAGGTGTGTAGTGCGATCTTGAAGAATAAACTACCAACGAAGTTAGACGATCCAGGGAGTTTCTCTATCCCTTGTTTGATTAGATACATTCCTATCTGTAGTGCTTTATGTGACTTGGGCACTAGTGTTAGTTTAATGCCTTTGTTTATCTGCAGGAGACTAGAAATGGGAGAGCTAAAGCCAACCATGATAACACTTCAGCTCATAGATCGATCCATCAAGTACCCCGTAGGGACGATGCACGATGTCTTGGTCAAAGTAGAGGGAATCACGATACCTTGTGACTTCGTGGTTCTTGATGTGGAGGAGGATTCCAGAACAGCCATCATATTGGGAAGACCATTCTTGGCAGATGCAGGCACAATAATTAACGTCAAGAATGAGAAACTAGCATTTAGTGTCAGGGACCAGAAACTTGCCTACGAGTTCAGAGACAGCTTGAAGGCACCCTTGCCCAAGGAGTGCATCCGCATCTACGCATGTGTCGTGCCAAAGAAGGAGCATAAGGAAAAGAAGTTGAAGGGAGAACCCTCTACCTTTAACCCCGAAATATTTTCAATCTCAAATTTGTGTTTGCCTACTTCATCTTTTCCTAACCATTTCACACACATGCATGACATCTTTAAGGCGAGCAAGAGAAAATGGCCGGATGCCGTTGAAAAATCCACCTCGAGCAAGAAGCTTAGGACCAAACACGTCGGGGAGAAAGCCGTAAAGAAGAAGAAGCCCAGTGTGAATGCCATGCCCCTACTAGTGAGTCCCCCTAAAAGCTAAGGAGATCCACGTCCCACCGTTTCACTGGTCAGGGCGTATCAGAAGGGTGCTAACCCAATTTGCCGCATTGAACGCCTAAACTTCACTTGACATCGAGCTAACGATGTTAAACAAAGCGATTAGTGAGAGGCAACCCACTTCTCTAATCCCTACTTTTGTGCAATTTTTCATTTTGTTTTGGTTAAATAAAAACCGTAGAACGTTTTGAAGAGGTGGCACTTGATATTTTATATCCAATTTCTTTACATGTGTTTGACACGGTTGTGCAGGAATCATGCACGGCTATGACACCCAGGAAATGTTGGCCCCAGGAAAAAGCAGCATTGATACGACCATGCTGCATGGTCGTGCCAACAGAGCCAAAACGGACAGAAAGCAAAATTTTCGCACGGACAGTTTGCATGGCCGGGCGTACCGGCCGTGTTACGCAATGAGTTACACGGCCGTGCAGACCGTGTCACATATCGGTACAGCCATGCAACCTACAGGCGAAGGTTCGAGATATTATTGACCAGGTGGTACGGCCTTGCCAAAATCACGCACAGCCGTGCACTCCCAGAAATCCCCAATTTTAAAGCTTGCCCACCTTCTTCTCCACTTCGCACTTTCCTCCATTCAAACCCTCATCTCCAAAATTCTCTCTTACCCATCCCCCAAAACCTCTTCCCGTACCTTCCTTAACCTCCCACCAGCTTCAAAACTCCATCAAACCTTCTATCCTCCACCATATCCACCTTCTCCTCCAAGCCCTAACCCCAATGTTTCACCATCTCCACAAAATCCTCCTCGATTTGGGAAAGATCTTCATAATGGGCAGCTTGGGGGAGCTTAGTTGATCCCAGGTAGCCGAGTGAAGGAAGATCCATCAAGATTTTGTCGGATTTGGGTAACCTCCTTCCTTTTCTCAATTTTTAAGCTTTGCCTTGAAGCTTTCTTGCTTTTCCTCTTGATAATTATGATTAGTGTGTGTCTCACCCCACTCCCATCATCACCACACACACCATGTCTAAGAGGCCTGCTAGAAAGATTCGTGCCCAAAGGCCAACCCACATCCAAAGGGGCACAGAGCCGCCTCAACCTGAACCCAATG
Organism: Scilla litardierei; assembly: GCA_030789695.1. Lineage (NCBI taxonomy): Eukaryota > Viridiplantae > Streptophyta > Magnoliopsida > Asparagales > Asparagaceae > Scilla > Scilla litardierei. Next base: position 4,120 of record JAULAV010005265.1, on the reverse strand, counting down.
CACCGCCCACTTTTTCACTCATGAAATCACCTTAAGGACAAGCCATTCAGGACAGCCATATATAGACTTTACCCATGCCCAATGTTCGTGACGAGGTTCGTAAACTTCGACGCCCTCCTATCCCTAGGAGTTCTATTTGGAGTCGAAACCATATTCTGCATTTCTACAGACGCGTGTTGAGACATATGTGTGCCCGACCCTAGAGTTCCTTGGCTATTTGCACCGCATGAAGGACGTGATCACAGTTCGCTTATGGAATATAGATCGAGAGCTGACTTTTGACAAATTGTATGACTTATTTGGTTGGCCCACTAACAGGAGCATAAGCCTCGATGAGAGTACGTCCCCCCTAGATTCAATGCGGGGACATTTTGGAGTGCGATCACAGGCTCATGTGCATTTGTCCCAAGGACGGCGAAGACCTCTTTAATTTTCCACTGTGTCTTAGGATTGCACATAGGCTCCTAGCCTGCATTGTGTTAGCTATGACCGATTGTTGTACGGTGAACCACGTCGAGCTCCTTTTCCTGTGGCTCATGACCCAACCCTGATTTTACGAAGCATCCACCGGCCTCCTTATCCCACGCTACCCTCTTCGGAGATCGGAGTGGATGGTGGCTAAGCTCATTAAGGTCACCACTACCCCTATGGGAGAACTTTTCTGTGGCGGCCTCATCACTCTGATTGCACAGCACCCATCCCTCAAGATTGAGTTACCTGACAACCTCCTGCATGCCGATGGCCCTACTCACTTGACATGAATGCCTTTATTAGGATGTTCATGATCAAGATGAGGGGAACTGGAGGATATGTTTGGCTTTATGGATAGTTGCACACCAATTATACCATCCTGCCTAATCCAATTTGCTCTCGAGTTGACACGGCCACGAATTGGATTTTCCCATCCGATATTGGCCGCGAGCATCGTCCTCGTGACGTAGAGCCCGAGATCCATAAGCAGCATTCACCACAGCATCGCCCCTCCCCACACTTCGAGAACGAGCATCGTCCTCGTGACGTAGTGCCCGAGATCCATAAGCAGCATTGACCACAACATCGCCCCTCCCCACATTTCGAGAAGGGCAGCACCTCAGGATAAGACCAGCACCATGCCCCCTCGCTGAGAACTTTGACACCTGTTTTGGTCGTATGGAGCGAGTGGTTGAGAGCATACTCCATTTACATATTAGAGAACATTAGTGGTACAACCCTGACTTTCCCCATCCTCCCCCTGATGGAGGAGACGAGTGATCCCCCATTTCATTGCCTCATTCACTTCACTTAGACACATTGGTGGCAATGTGTGATTACAGCTTAGGAGAGGCATTTCACTAGCGTCACCTATAGCTTGGGTGCATGTCAAGTTCTGGGGGCCTACATTTGCCATTCCTACTGAGGTTGATTGTTGTTGATGATAGTTTTTGTGCCTTTGATGTTGTCATGTTCGCCGGTTGATGATCGATGTTGTCAACACTTTTGGTTGTTATTAATGATATTACCCATTGCTGGTTCATTTTATCCCTCATTATTGGGTGGTCGAGTGACAAATTTCTTTTTGATTTTTCCTTTCTTTTTAATTTTTATTTTTATTTTTGACCGCCCCACCTATCCACTTTTCCTTTTATTTTATTTTCTGCCACCCTTGTCCTTTTTTTCCTATTTTCTGCCAAGGTCTGTCTTTTCCTTTGTCTAGTTTGTTGATATGATCCCTCTAGGAGAACCATGAACAGACATTAGTTTTGTACACTATTGGCTAGAGTTGATGTTTACTCTACACACTCTCGATACCTCTCGATGGTATGACTTTTATACTACCACGCATACAATTTCATTTTTGTTCACCGTCCGTGATTTTGTGCTAACATCAGTTTCACTTCAGGTAGGATAGGCTAGTTTGTTTTTATCAACCCTTTGATCACACGACCCTAGGCTTCTACGAATGTATATGGTAGACTGTGTCTCGAAAGAGTTTAGCTTTGGAAATGGTTTGCAACACCTCTACCATGGTGTCAGCAAGTTTTATATATATATAATATGATGATGCAGAAGAATAAAGAAGAATAAATGCACCGTTCTCCCTATTTCATCGAGTAGCCAGGTCTTCGGGCCTCGGGAGGTTCTTAGATTTGCACCGAAAGATGAGGTTTGGGGGAGTGCATATAAATAGAGGAATCTAGGTAATTCGAGAGAATATGCCATATGGGTCCATTTTGAACCAATGCCCTAAAATCGACTGAGTTGGCAATCATTGGCCGAAATCTCGCTATATGAATTACCTAGGCCATATTTGAGAATAAATGTTCATAGTTATGTAAACATGTCTGCTGCCATGGTTTATGGGGAGTGACAATAACATTGCCAACTCGGGAGAGACGTAGACTCTGCCCCGTGCCCTCGTGATTTTTACCTTGGCGAACGTAGGATTAGTGCTGATTCTCACTACCCTAAGCCTGCCAAGAGCACTTATTCAGGGTTAGCTCTACATGGATGAGCATATTAGACCCAACATCGTGAGGAGGGTAGTGTTTTAGTCTACTGCCACATTAGGTTGACGTTGTGTGAGTTCGATGGTTCATCTCTAGCCTTGACGTGTACACGACTCGTGAGTGTGAGTGGTTTGAGAGGCTGATCATCAAGATTTTCTGCCTAGTTCCTCCCATTCTTCATCGATAGTCTTGCTCGGGGACGATCAAGAGTCTAGCTTAGGGGAATTTGTTAGACATATTTTCCACCCATTTTCTCCACCTTTTACCCGTGTTTTTCTCGGTTTATTTTGTGTCATCGCCTTTATTTTTACCAACTTTTATTTTCTTTTGTCACTTTTACGCTCGGGTACTTTTTTCTATGAGTTGCAGGTGATCGAGCATAAAATAATGCAATTTCAAGCAGATTCAAGGTCGAAGGAGGGAGAGCGAGGAGCGGTGAGGACGTGGTCGAGCTTTGGAGGTCTAATGGGAGAGAAGGAAGTATGGCACAACCGTGCGTACATTTGCACTGCTGTATCGGTACATTTGCTGCCAAGGAGGAGCTGTAGAAGGGTGGCACGGTCGTACCACACAGTCGTGCCGCAATTATGACAGAACGCTGAAAATTGCACGAACAAATCTCACGACCGTGCCAGATTCGGCAGAAGTTAGATGACACGGCCGTGTCGATGAGCGGCATGGCCATATAGGCTGATGACGACATATCTCAACCATTGGGCTTAGGCCTTGACACGGTCGTGCTGCTCATTGACATGACCATGTACAAGGTTTTCTATTTAAAGGAAGCATGTAATGAACTCATTAGGCAGGTTTTGATTTGGAACTTCGCTTTGGGCAGTTTTGGTAGAATTTTCTAGGTTCCTTCTTGCTATAATTTGCTGCCTTGATTGTAAAAATATAAATCCTTGCTTTTATTAGTTAATTCCCTCCATTTCTCTTTTGCATTGTGAATGTTTGCATTTTTTATTATTTCTTTAGCTCATTTTTATACTTGTTAGCTATGAACCCTATTGTATTGACTTCATTAGTTTTAGCTATGCTTAGTGATTAATTTATTAAGATAGGGTCATGTAGAGCCCTATTGTAAGAATTGATTGTGATGGATCGCCCAAAATATTGACACATTGTAGATTTTAGTCCCGATATAGGGTCATGTAGAGGCCCAAAATATTGACACATTGTAGATTTTAGTCCCGATATAGGATTGGATAATGAGCCTAATTCAATTCATTCCGTTCAGGTGATGTACAATCCTAACCGGAAACAAATCCTTCGATCTGATTTAACGTCCTCACAGATGATTGACTATCTAGTCCCGGCGTCAACGACCTATCGAGCAGACTCATTAGAATTACCAATATAGTGGTGAACGACTAACAATCGGGACCACGATAAGGATCCAACCTTTCCTCCGAGTCCCCTCCCTACTGGTTAGACGTCGAGGGGATGGTGATTGAGGCTTAGCCATCACCAATGAATACAATCCTTGTGTCGGAAAGCTAGATCCATTGCCTCAATTTATATAATAGAGGTGATACGCTAGCCCTAGCTCCGTGTCCCATTGAATCTTCTCTTAGTTAGTAACTTATCACCTTTGACATACACCCATTCACACGGCTACACAAAACCCAACA
>JAULAV010005264.1:0-82003 GCA_030789695.1 Scilla litardierei | reverse complement strand
ACTAGCGACGACCAAATCCTTGCTCTCCATGAGAAGTGGCTCTCCAGGTGGTGACACACCGCAGCATACCTCAGGGGAAGTAGATCCTGTGTCCTGCGAGAGATATGGTATGTCAAATATATACGAGTCTAAAGAAATATGAAGTGAAAAGCGAGACTCAAAAGTGGAGTGAGAGTGAGTATGAAAATCTCCCTGAATAGGGGCAATATGCTCAAGTAAATGCTCAGCCGCAGAAGAAGTAGAGCGTGACGGTAGAGGTAGATGTGGCTCGGGCTCCATGAAGTGGACGATCGTATCCGAGCCCTCATTCACATCCTCCTCGACGATATGCTCATGCTTCTCCATCTGCTCGATGTCCTGAATGACATCCTCATGGTTGACCACCGACCAAGGAGGAAGCTGTGACAGAGATGGCTGTGGAGGTGGATGTGGAGCGGACCCCTCGTATGTGGTCGTGGTGTCGTCGTCCTCACGCACATCCTCCTCGCCGGTATGCATAAGCTCTGTGGTCTCCTCAGTGCTCTCATAGGACTCATATGGGGTATCCAAATAAAGATGACAAGTCTCTCCCACAGATCCTAGAGAAATCTCCCCATCCTCACTATCATCATCAAAAAATGCTTCATCATCCAAGTGGTAGTGTGGGAAAATTGGGGCATCGGTATGAGATGTGTCTATGGTGGCCGATGAGATGGTGGTCTCAACCATGAAAGTGGGTATATCCTCTCCTTCATCCTCTCTCCTCGGTGTAGGCTCGGTGATTGGTACCATCAAGTTTTGTAACATTTGGCATTGGTTAAACATGGCACTTTCAAGGAGAGACACGAGGCTTGGTTCTTCTTGTGTTGGTGGAGGGATATAAGGTTGAGGAAATGGATGGGAGGTGTTTGGGCTAAGGTTGTGGGAAAATGTTTGGCCTTGGAGTGGGGGGAGGCTCTCAAGCGTATATGGGCAATCATAATACACGTGCCCCGCCATCCCACAAGCCTCACAAACCAAAAATGAATAGGGATTGTAGCCTTTCATCTGAGCATCGAAATCTGATCTCCACATGGCCATATCAAAGATACCTGGACAACAAAAATAAGAAAACTAGAGAGGAGCGTCAATAGTACAAGAGAATAACAAAAAGATAATATAATAGTGGGGGAAAAATTTCTTGGTTATTGAATATATATATTTTTTTTTTAAAAAAAAGAAAGAAAAAGAAATTTTTTTTTGTGTTTTTATGCGTAGTCTAACGAACCCAAGCTAAGCTAATATCAAACCGAACGCCTCCCCGGCAACGGCGCCAAAAACTTGACCGGCGCCCCGTTTACGGTTTGGGCGCGGTGTCGTTTTACCGCAAGTGCATGGTTAGTGTAGGGTGCGGGTATATCAAACACAGGGAGGTGGATGGCTTGAGTGGCTACTAGCCTCGCCTAGGTCGTGTGCTAGCTACGCGGAAGATATGGGTGGAAGTGTAGAAATAAAAGAAAGAAATAAAAATGACACAAAATGAATCCCCGCTAACACGGGCTAGAGCACTCATGACACTTGGCATTTGACTTGATCCAGGGTGAGACATTGCCCCAAAAGGTGGTACCTAGCGTCCATGGCCCGATATTCCGGTCGGTGCCAAGCACGCTAGGCCTACCCGGTTCCGGACGGTGGGAACTCCCGTGTCCATAAACACCTTCCGCAACCGGGAGCATTAAGGCCACAATGATATCTCCCAACACTTCGTCCAAGCCGCTCCCGCGCGCGAGGACTCGATGTCTACGCTGGGGGCGTGAGCTATGGCTAGGGGGTCAACCGCCAAGTTTATTCCCCTTTGGCCCGACGGTCAGAGGCGGTCTTTCTCCCGCCAATGACAATGAAACACCCCCGCGTAACCCTAATGGCCAAATAGGTCAAATGTGATTTCTAGCAATACATCGAAGCGGATCTTGACAGGACAAGCACCGGACCCCAATCCCCAACACATCTAGTGTGTCGTCGTACGAATTGGACCCAGATTGCTAGAAATCCCCATTGACACATTTCATCGAACACGTGCCATGCAACCAAGTCTAATGTAAATTTCCAAGCATCAATCTTACCCTAACCCGTATTAGGGTTCATCAATACTACTCCATGATGAAAAACATATAAACAAACAACACAAAAGACATACAAACATTCATCATGAAGCAACGATGAAAACAACTCAAAACAATAGAAAATGAGAGAAGAAAACACTTAGCTTGCAATTGAGTCTTCAATCCATTACAAGATTTATTAGAAGATAAAACCTAATCTAACCTACCCTAATCCTCCCAACAAAGGGGCTGAAAAAGCCCTAAAAACTAGAGGAGGATCCTCTCCAAGTCGTGCCCCCAACCCCTATTTAAAACCCCTCAAAAACCCACTTGGGTCGGGTTCAAAACTGTCAAAAAAGGCCCACCCGATCGGGTGAAAACTCACCCGATCGGGTGGAATAAACAGAGAGCTCAGATACGCAGAAACAGACTTCACCCGGTCGGTTGACAAGTCAACCGATCGGTTGAAGTGAAATTTCAGACAGCAGCAAGTTTCAGCACATAGCTGCGCTCAGAAAATTCCAGAAAAATATAGAAAAATCGGATTTGGGCATGCGACCTATCGTTGGAAAGCTAACGACGATGCCGATACTAGAAAAATAAGAGATCACCCAAAATCCTTCTGGAATGATAGCAGATCTTCAATGAATGAGCAGCGGTGCGTAAGAGGAGACGAAAAGGCCACCCGATCGGTTGAAATGTCAACCGATCGGGGTGAGCAGCTTGTTGCTTCGGCCGTCGCCTTCGACTTGCTTTCACCCGATCACATGAACCGGTCGGGTGAGTTCTTGAGTGACCGGTTGGATCTTGGAGCAGTCGGGTGAATCGATCGGTTTGGCGTCCGTGTCTTCAGCTCTTCATCTTCAGCTACAGATGAACCGATCGGGTGAGAGTCACCCGATCGGTTGGCATTTTGCTTGAGAAAACAGAGAATAGGCCCCCACTGAACCGGTCTGTGAACCGGTCGGGTGACTTCCTTATGAGCTGCGGCAGAGACCGGGTGGTGCACGCGTGCATCACCCGATCGGTTGGAGATGACCAACCGATCGGGTGGAGGCTGAAAAGTGGCAATCTTGGTCGTTTGACCCCCTGGATCACGCGTGACCCCTCCCGTTGCTCCGGGGACTCATGATATCATCGTTTTATGTCCCAAATGCTGTAAATTCCTGCAAAACACGGAAAACACGGAAAAGTGAAAGAAAACGAGAAAATACAAGAAAACGAATAAAAGACGGCGGAAAAACACGGAGAAACACAAAAGAAAACGTGCGTGAATACATGAAATATAAACGCACATCAGCAACATCGAGGTGGAGCTTCACATTCCTAAGGCTATGAAACACATGCCTTACCACGAGGAGCTTGACTACATGGACCTCCTTGATGAGGTAATTGAAGAAGCAATCCCCCACTCGATTGGCGCTCTTTTCGATGAGGATTTCGAGGAAGGCCCGGATTTAGGCCAAGATGAGAAGAAAATTGATTCCCCCGACCTCTCCGCTGGAAATGATGAAGGCGACGCTGATGTCACAAGGATTCGAGAGCTCTGCAAGCTCTCAAAATTGAAGTCTCCGGAAAAAGCTCCGCCGATACGGAAATCGGCGTCACCGGTGAAGCCGTTGACCGGAGCAAACGCTAGCTTGGGGGAGCCTCCCCCCAACACTATTCGAGACGGGAGATCACCGAGGGATAACACGCCGCCACAACTTCCGAATCCAAGCGTTCTCCCCGGAAAGTTCGATGGGTGCATCTCATATGCACCAAACATCCCGCATTAATTGAAAATCATAAGGGGTCGAGCTCACGACCTTAAACGAGCACTTGTCGGGAGGCAACCCGATGGTTATTGCTTTATTTTTACTTTTTCTTTATTTTTGTTTTAGAAATTTTTAGTGTTTTGAGTCGTTCGCCCAAAATTTTTGTGATAACAGGTCCTATTTTTCTTGACAGGAGAGGAGATAGGTAAATCCATCATGAGGAGGATGAACGAGGTGATAAGGAGCACCCCAGGAAGGCGCTCGACACTTAGGAGGAAGATGAAATCGACTGGAGGAAGAAAGACGGAGTTTAGAGCCCAAACGAAGACAAACAGCAGAACACAAGGCTCACTCGGCCGAGTATACTAGTCACTCGGTCGAGTACACAAGTTCGTCCGGCCGAGCCGCTCACGAATGAGGGAAGTCTGCTGTACCCAAATCTCTGTTTATTTTCCTAATTTCAGTATAACTGCTACTCGGCCGAGTATATATATTCACTCGGCCGAGTAAATCGGATACGCTCCTAGGGCGAGTCTTGCCGAGTAGCTTGAGCCACTCGGCCGAATGGACTTACTCCACTCGGCCCAGGCTGGCAAGGCCACTCGGCCGAAGCGTAAGCGGGGAGGAATTTTCCATTGATCTCACTCGGTCGAGTGACCCTGTCACTCGGCCGAGTCGTAACTTTTGTTATATAAAGGGTCGAGGGGGGCGCATTTTTCAAAACGACACAAACGCCCGACCCTTCGTATTCCCCTCGCCCGCTCGCCCCGCTCAGCACCCCCACTCACCCAACCATCCACCTCGCACCGCCGCTCGGCTAGCCACCACTGGCCGAGCCCCCGCCGTGCCTCGCCCGAGTCGCCGCCGGCGGCCACCACTCCGGCCACCTCCGGTATCGCCTATTTCGCCTTTTTCTCCTCTTTTTGTGTATTTTTCGAGGATCCATGTGCTTAACGAACCCCAAACCCAAATTGATTTCTATATCTATCTATTATACCCCTAATGCTCCATACGTTTTGAATGTTACTCGCTGATATCTCCATTTCATGCGCAGGTTGTTTCTGGGAGCTTAGGGGAGCCCAGGGGAGCTTCTTGGGACTGATTCGGGCTTCGCGGAGGCGCTGTCTTCGCACGCTTCCATTGCTCAGCACTCGCGGCGTGTCGGGGTATACTCTTTCCTTTATTTTGCACACGCCGCACTTTTCACGCTTTTCGGCGCGCGCTCGGGGCCCATATGCCGCCCCGGACACGGCCGCAGTCGAAGAGAGCTTCCGCCAAGTGGAAGCGGTCGGATGATGCCGGCCCCTCCCACGAGTTGGAGGACTCTCCTCCACCTTCTCCACCACATCCCACACACCCCGTCCACCCAGCACAGCCTGCAGGCCCCGCACACCCCGCACAGCCTGCAGTGCCCGCACAGCCCGCACAGCCGCCCCCTGCCGCTCCACAGCCACCACATCCGGCTCCACTTATCGGGCCGCTGGGGATCAAGTTCCGAGACGACGCACACCGCGTCGCTTTCGAGCGTATTGCCCAGCGCTCTATCGTACCCTCCAGGTTTGCACACCTTGCCGACCTAGGACGCCTGGGGGTACTAGAGGGGATGCTCACGTTGTACGACAACGTGGGCTGGCAAGATTTCTTTCAGGTGTCGGCGGCCACATTTACCCGTCCGACACTTGAGGTACTTAGTTCGATCGCCCGGACCGACGAGGGATGCTCGTTTCGGTTCATGAACCGGGAGTGCCAGGTCACTCTCGGTATGATGAGAGCCTTTTTCTCGTGGCCCGATGTCCCCGGGGCCGATCTAGGTTACACCCCCACCCATATCCCCCCACCTTCCTTCGACGCCCGTGCCTTTTGGGCCCGGATTACGGGTCTCCACGCTGCCTTTGACCCTAGTAGGGCCAAGGCCTCGGCCATTGTCCATCCCTGCCTTCGTATAGCTCAGCGCCTTATGGCGACGACCTTTTTGGCCAGATATGAGCCGGGCACGATGTCCACGCTAGAGCTTTACATGGTCTACACGATGACACGGCCCAGAGTTCTATCTAGGGATGGCGATGAGCTGGTCCCCGCCGTCGTGATTGATGTCGCGGCTTGGTTTTTGGACCGCATCATTGTATCGGTGGGCGCTCGCTCACCGATATGCTGCGGCGGTCTGATCACCTTGCTTGCCCTTATGACCGGCGAGGACTTCCCTGACGACCTGCGACGAGCACTGGGCCCCACTTCTCTGTCGATTGATGTTATGGCCCGGATGAAGATGATGCGTCCGCACGGTGAGCGACACTGGGTCTGGTTGCACGGCCCTTACGGTACCGATTACATGATTCTTCCGAGCCCAGCTCGGACTCAGATTGCACCGGCCCATGTGGACTGGCTCCCTGCGATGGATGTTCTGATCCCTGCCGCATACGTCCTCGAGGCCGAGGAGGCCGAGCAGGCCCACGCTGCCCACGCTGCCCCCGCAGACCCTGTTGCCCCTGCCGAGCCTGCTGCCCCTGTTGACCCCGTGGCCCCTCAGCCTATCCCCGATGTTTCCGATGCTCCTGACACCTCTGTCCACACCTCTGTCGGTGTCGGGAGTACCTTAGCTGAGCCCACTTCCACTGCTTCCACGCCTGTCACCACCACCACTGGCCCTCTGTCTGCTGAGCCCGTTTCTTCTGCCCCACCCGAGCGCCCGCTGACCGTGGTTGAGTACGGAGAGCCCTCTGTCCCCACTGCTGCTGTATTTTCCGAGAGTGTCGTGGCGTCTGTCCACACTTCTGTGCCACCGACCTCTTTGGCCGCCTCGTCGCCACTTTTGTATTCTTCTTTCGCTGCTGCTGCCTCCACTTCTCACCGTCTTGCCCCGCCTCGCACTGAGGCCAGGCCCACATTTGCGAGCGCAGCACCTTTCGTTCCCCTACCCGCTGAGCCCGTCACCTACGCCACCAGAGTACGCCAGCCCTGACCTGCACAGCCCGGACCGGTGCGTCCCTCTACCCCACCTCCCCCTGACAATGTACTTCAGAGCATTCGTGCTCTCGAGGGGGCGGTGAGTGGCCTCAGAGGCGACCTTAGGACCTTGTCCGCCACCGTCACTGCGATGGCTGGCCGCTTTGACCTGCTCCCGCACATTCACTACTGCCTTACCCAGGTCCTGGAGCGTCTCCCACGTGTACCCCCGCCCACCCAGCAGGTTCCCACCCCCACTTTCACACACACTCAGCCTGCTACCACTTCCACACCCACTCCCGCTCAGCGGCCTGTCCAGCCACCACCACCACTTCCGCCTCAGGACGGAGACGGCGCAGCACCACCTTCTTAGGCACCCTTGATGCCATCGACTATTTTTGCCGTTGTGCTGCCCGTTTCTGCTGGGTCCTGTTGCATTTTTGTCCACCCCCCTCCCCTCACTTATTTTGGGATTCTCATTTTGATCGTATCTTTATATATCTTTTTTGGGAGAGAGGGAGAGTTTTTGGTGCCACACCTATATATCTGCATCACTCCTATATCTGCATGCATCATGTCCGCATCATATTTTTCGTTTCATTATTTTTCCTTTTTCCTTTTTTTACCTTCCATCATGCATGCATCCTCACTTACCCCTCACATTACTTGTCTCTCGGTGTGCCCCACTTTGCACATTGAGGACACTGTGCCATTTAGCTTGGGGGAGTGAGTTCTCACGTTCTTTTTCGATTTGCCACCTTTATTTTTAGTTTTTTACACCATTTTCCGCTTTTGCACTTATTTTCATCATTTTTCTTTTTATTTTACCATGCATCACGTTTTTCTTATTCTTCTGTGTGCCGCATTGTAAATAGTTCTATTTTCCCTTTATCTTTATTTCCTTTTTCTTTCTTTTTCATCTCATGCTAGAGATGACTTTTCTGTGATGATGATGACGTGGAGTTAGCTTACTCTATTTGCATGCTTTATTTGTCATGTCTTAGACCTTATTTCTGATATTATATGCTATGACTTGCCTTGCATCTAGAGATAGTAACCCACACTTTTTCCACATGAAAATGGATGAAATTTTATTATTAGCTGAATCTGAATATTCATATGTATGCTATCACAGAAAACACACCAAGATTCACGCATTGAATGCCTATATCTGGAGTACTGATTTCTTTTCCCATGTCACTTCTATATGCATGAATTGTACATTTCACTTCAGGATGATTGAATGATGTTAGCTATGATAAATCTGGATTAGTTAGCTTTTTTGTGATCGAAACTGAGTAGATTAGATTACCTTGCTGAAGTTGTCGTGCATGTCTTATAGAGTGAACCGAGAGATATATTTATTTCTTTCTCCACAAATCTTGAACATCATTTCTCTACTTTTAAAATCATTGGTGAATCTCCCCTTAGCAATTCTATTATATGGCATTTCCCCCGCTATTAATTCCTAGCTCCAAATTTCTTATTCAAAAAAAGAGAAAATATTCTTGTATATCATTATCTATCTTTGAGTTGGGATCGTTGTGTATATATGCTATATCAAAAAAAAAGAAGAGGAAAAATCCTCAATAAAAGATCCTATCTCACTTTCTTTCTTTCTTCTCTCTTTTCGTGTTCATTTTCATTGCTTTTGGAGATTTACAAAAATGGGGATGTGCATATTTTTTATGCCACCATGCTTATATATAAGCTTGGGGGAGGGAATCCATTGATGTGTGAGAGAGTGACTACTTGACGTTGCACGACAACCTAGGCTAAGTAATATTCTATACTCGGTGAGATTATTTTTTAGCTTTACGAAATCCAGAAATCTAAGCCTAGCATTCATTTCATGAAATCCACACCTTTCTATTCTCTCTATTCTATTGTGTGATACTCTTATACTCCTCATAGAAAGCATTCAATTGAAAAGTGTGTATTCTGCGATTTGTATACCGCTTTAAATGATTCAGACGATGTTAATTCTAAAATTATTCCGTTTTTCATGATTATATCGTTGTTCGTGGGTTTTCTATTTCTATTTGCATTATTATACTATGATATCAAAATAAAACTCTTTGACATGTATTTTTCATTCAGTGCATGCTATATGAGTAAGCGGAACCCATGTCCTGAGGAAATGATCTAGCAGCTTACCTCTTCGCTTCTTTCTTTCTTTTTTATTTTTATTTCGTTTTTCATTCTTCTCCGTTTTTCGTTTTTCATTTTTTCGCCGTTTTCGTTTTCCGAATCCACCGAGTTCGCCTTTTACTTATCTTCCTCGAGGACGAGTAAGAGGTAAGCTTGGGGGATTTTGATCACTCCTTATTTTACACTTTTTTTCCGCATGTTTGCATGCCATTTGGATCGCCCAAATCATGTTTTTCACGATATATCGACGATATTGCGATGCTTTTCACGATTTGTTGTTTTTGTCGCATTTCAGATGATTTGGAGCGATTTGGAGTGATCTCGAGATGCGCTTACTCCGGAGGGTCACCGACAACCTCCCCGAGGGGTATTTTGCTGTTGGAGAGGAGCGGAAGAAGAACGGACGTCGCAGGAGCGACGAGGAGGCCAAAACAAGCTGTTTGGGCATTTTTAGTGTCCCACTCGGCCGAGTGAAGGAGTCACTCGGCCGACCAGCGAGACACCGCTCGGCCGACCAGATCAGACACGATTTATATGTGCACTCGGCCGAGCGACGGAGACCACATCGGCCGAGTGACGAGATCCCGTCCGGCCGAGTGGCGCCCAGACGAAGCCATTCAAAAATCGCCAACTTACTGTTTTTCGGCTGCCTGAGCTTCAGAAGACCCACTCGGCCGAGTGGATAATCCCGACCGCCCGAGTACCAAGAAGCCATCGGCCGAGTGACGACAACTCACTCGGCCGAGCCGCCCCCGAAGTGAAGACCCCTGAAGATCAAGACTTACTGGAAAATTACAGGGTTTCTCACTCGGCCGAGCGACTTTTGTCACTCGGCCGAGTGCGACGCGCTGCCTGTAGCGAAAATTGCTGATTTCAGGCTGCGCAGGGGTATTTTGGTCACAGTTTTTGGACGATTTTGGGGGGTATTTAACCCCTGTTTTTACCCTAGTTTAGAGAGCTTTTCTCTTAGATTTCTGCAGCTTTTTAGATTAACTTTTTAGCTTTATTCTTGTGATTGGAGATGAGACAAAAAGTGGATTTTTGTTGGATTAATTGAAGAACTCCATTGGTTTGCCTCTTTCTTCTCTAAAAATTCTATTTTTATTGCTTATCTCAATATTGTGATGAATTCTATTGCTTATTTCATTGATTATTCTTGTGTTTGTGCTATGAATTGTGAGTAGTCTCCACGTCTTGGGGCGTGGGGATGAACCCTACAAGCCCAATTTCATATTTGTGATGAATTGGTAGAAATTTTGCTAGAATCGTTGTTAGGGATTAGTTTGGGATCAATTTACTACGGATAGCTAGGAGTTCATACCGATTGGGATTTGCAAGAGATTGGATCCCAATTCGATAGGAAACCCTAGAAATCCGAATTGGGTTGGAATCGAATTTCCGTAGTATCGGTTTGCAAGAGATTGGACCGATACTAGGGTTCCCGGTTGCAATTCCGTGCTGATACCCGTTTGCAAGAGATTGGACGGGTAGGAACTATCCCAACCTAGGTCGTGGGCCGAGTTTGCAAGAGATTGGGCTCGGTGCGCGATTGAACGATGATGTTGATCCTAATGCTAGCTTCCCTAGGCTAGGGTTTGCAAGAGATTGGACCCGAACCTAGGATAGCTATAGACCGGCAACAGCGCGAGAGTGTGAGCTTGGTTCTACATTCAGTTGCAACTAGTTCATCCAAAATCTTATTCTAGCAATTTTGATACCGATGAACCACATTTACGAAATACGGTGAGTAGCAGGAATTCCCCATTCCCTAGACGTTCTTTATTTGATTTGATATTTCCGTACTTTGTCTGACGATTGTGACAGGATCGCCAAAGACAAATTTCTCTCTTCTTAAATAGCCAGGTTGATTAGAACAAGCACGGTCATTCGTCCTCCCTGTGTTCGATAACCCGCTTGCTGCTATACCGTGCGCTTGCGGTAAAACTACAACCGTTCTTTGGGGTTGCATCCCGGAGCGATCAAGTTTTTGGCGCCGTTGCCAGGGATTTATCTCTGTGCATTTGCGCCATACTAGGTTGTGCTCTAGGGTTGCATTTCGAAGCGATCAAGGCGATCTCGTGAATCGAGGCAAGGAAAATGGTCGGATGATCAAAACATACATACGCCTAGGATATGGCCCAGGAAACCTACGGGGAAACTCCTACGGTCGACCAACTAAAGTTTAAGAAACTTAGTGCTAAGTCTTTCTAAGGGAGCTAGACGGTAATGAAATGCGCTCAGCTCGGTCCGGAATCGATGAACCCAAGCGAACGACTAAAGGAATTCTAGAAGTCTAATATGGTTAGGGTTAGACAAGAACCACTAAGGTAATTCCTAAGACGATTAAATCAATTCTTAGCAAGGAATCTAACTAACAGTCTAACAATCAAACCCTATTTTAGCAAACAATCATATGCAAGCAACCAAACATGATTTAACAAGCCAAAACTAACTAAGGAAAGAAACAACTAGGTCGAGAGTTACCTGCGATAACCTCATCCACAGTCTCGCTTTCCACTGCCATCATCAGATAAGCCTGTCCCCTCGGCTGCATGGCCTGTTGAAAAGCCTGCTTCTGCGGAACGAGGGCTGGTCCACGACTTGTAGGTACAGGTGCTCTCTGCTGTAACGGCTGTGCTGCGATTGGTTCCTTCCAAGGCTGCTTAGACTTCAGGCACTCCTTCATAGCATGAGTAGGATCTCCATAAATCAGGCACTGGCCCAGCCTTCGCCTGCACTGTTCCTTCTCATAACCAGTCTTGCTACAATGATAGCATGCCTTCCGACTTGGCCCATTTACTGGTGCTTGCTGCTGTGGAATTCCTTTCGACGCTTTCCGCAGTTAATTTGCATGCCGACAATCCTTCGCTGAATGAGTAGCAGCACTACAAATCTAGCACAAGCCTCGAAATCTTCTGCACTCCTCCTTGACGTGCCCGGTCGTGCCACAGAAATAGCAAGTCTTCAAAGTAGGTCCACCACCAACTCGGGTCTGTCGACTTCTCGCCATCTAACTGTAGGGAATTGGGCGGTCCCTTAGGGCACAAAAATTCTAGTCCCGTCCTAAGTCGGACGGAACATAGACAGAAAATCATTTGCAGCGGAAGAAAACTATGTTAACTGATTAACATACAGTTAAAAACAATTTTCTAACTTAGCCCTAAGGTCCAAGACCCTATGCCAAGATCTATGCCGACTTGGGATGGATCTGACCATCCCAAGAAGGATCTAGCCTACTGCGATTAAACTAAACTAATGCTAATAAACTACTTTAACCACATACCCGGAATCTCAGCCCTGGAGCAGGCGAGATGTTCCGCGCCGTCTTCCGAGCTGCTCCCATCCCACGCCGAGCCGCTCCTTTGAACCGCTCCCCGAACCGCTCCCCGAACCGCTCCTCGAACCGCTCCGCATCCCGAGGCGATCAATCCCCGTGCCGCCGAGCCAACCACGCGCCGAAGAAAGTTTCACGTGAGTGAAACCTCCGCCAAGATTTCAGATCCAGAATCCGAACTCCTTTGTGGCTTTGCTAGAGCCCGCAGGAGTAAGGCAGAAATTTAGGGAGAAGAGAAATATTAATTTAAGCTTAGATCCGAGCGTGCTCCAACATTTACGAGAGCCGCTCAGATCTAGAGCTTGGGACCAGTTTTGAGGAAGGGGGGAGACCCCTATTTATATAGGCGGCGGACTCTCCCCTTTTCTCAAAATCCGATGTGGGACTAAATAATGAGTTAATTGAAATCAAGTTAGTTTGCACTTCACAAAGTGCAAACTTCCGTGAATTTTAACTCACTCACCGTTGAGCTTCAGGATTGATACAACATATCAATACGACAAGCGTTCAACGGTGAACGCATAGGAAAAAACCGTTCGTCAATCGGAGGTCGTTTGGCCCTCCAATTGAGTGTCCAAAGATTGACAAAAATCAGATTTTCGCCAAAGAAATCAGCCGTCATGCAAATCTGTGATTAGGGTTCGAAACCCTAGGCTTGGGGCCCACCAGTGGGCCCCGCTGCATAAATCGCGCGCGCAAAATGGCCTGGGCAGAGCCCAGGCCGCGCCTGGGCTCGCCCAGGCGCCTGGGCGCGCCCAGGCCCACGCCTGGGCGAGCCCAGGCGGCCTGGGCTCGCCCAGGCCCGCGCCTGAGCAGAGCCCAGGCGCGCCTGGGCTCGCCCAGGCGGGCCTGGGCTTTGCCCAGGCGGCCTGGGCTTATCCCAGGCTTGCGCCTGGGCTTGCCCAGGCCGTGCCTGGCTAGCCCAGGCCGAGCCTGGGCTTAGCCCAGGCAGCGCCTGGGTTAGCCCAGGCAGACTGTTCTGCCTGGGCTTGTCCTGGTCTGATTCTTTGGACTGTTTTGGCTCTAACTTGAGCATTTGGTGTCCGATTTGGACGCCGTTCGAACCTGGGTCTAGACCGGGACATTCCCGTCTTACCCGTGAACTTTTCCTTGCGTTTATTTTATTAAATATTGTATTAAACAATTTAATACACATTTAATCGCTTTTGCATCAAATGCAAAATAGTCCCTATCTAAGCTTAAATTATCATATTACATCAAATGCAATTATTTCATTCCTTGCATCAAAAATGCAATTATTCTCCCTAACTAATTTCTACCTATTACTAGACGAAGCGTTGCACTCTGTGTGAGACCCTACAGCCTGACCCTTACAACAGGTTGGGCTCGAAGCCCTATACGGCAGTGACCACGAGCAGTGGTTGCCGTCCCTGCTTCAGGAATCATCATTATGTGGTTGACTCATTGACATGAGTATTGTCGGGACCACCTGACTGTTTCCGTGATGATTTCCGCAGTTATAGTCTCTTCGTCTAAATTGTGTCGTGTAGATCAAGTCTGGGGTACGGTCAAACTGTCAACCCCAATAACTTGACTCCGGTTAGTTTCGATCAATCTTTAGTCAACTAATGTTGGACTTCTTCCAACATACTCTGCGCAGAGTTTTTACTAAAGACCGAACTAACTCTACGACACTAACTCCCATTGACCGGGAGAGACGAATCCTCTCTTGGTCATTACTCGCCTCGTACGTTTCAAGTGACACCCAATCAAAAGACCTTTCGACAGGCCTTGCCTCGAAGCTAGGTCAGTTGATCTAAGTGGCACCGTTCACGCACAGGTTTGTCAAAATGACCTCAAGTCAAAAGACCAACTATCCTATCATCACTCAGAGTTATCACTGACAGATTGGTCAATGTAACCATATGATAACTCTAGTGGATCGTTCAGTGAACTCATTCTAATGAGCACTTGTGTCTCGTCTTCGACTTCGCCAAATCAAGCGATCATGAGATCATCGCCACCGTTAAACGGTGAAGACTAAGACACAATGGTCTATCCGATGTTTCGATATCCTTGTCTCGAAACATCTATGACCACGAACCATTTTAGACTTATGCTACAGACGGTCAAACGTTTCTCCATGATCGAGATACTCATCTCGATACCCGTTTGACCTTGCATAAAGTCTCAGGACTTTTACCTAAGTTGATATCTAATGTTGACTACATTACAATATGACTTAGATAAATTATTACCAAACAGCTTACTGTTATTTCGAACAAGATGTTTGTGCTATTCACAAAGGAATAAATGGCCTTGAGGGCATCATATTCCTACATCTCCCACTTGCACTCAGGCCCATTTATCTCGATATCTAATATCGTTTTTTACACATAAGTTTTCCCGACTTCATGTGGTAGAGCCTTCGTGAGTGGATCTGCTGAAACCGTCTACACTATAGACTTAAGGGGTTTCTATGTTTATGTTAGACCAACCTTTTGAATCTCATTCAAATAATTCATTTGGTCTGTCGGAATCTATAATACTTTATTTCCCTGGATCTTATCCAGTTCATCGTATCTTACGATAATAATTTCAAATTAGTTATTGGTCATTTCAAATGGTTCATATCCATTTCTGATAAAGTATCAAACTCTTTGATTACTTAATCAAAATATATGTTCCATCTCTTTGATGTCTCGCATGTAATTTACACGCTCCCACTGACCTTGAAAACTATCTGGCTAATTCATATAAGTTGGTTCGTCTAAATCATATTTAGAAAAACGAACTTATAAGTGAACGCTCAAATTTTCATGGTCAACATGAACGTTTTACATCGAGCTTGGTCCGAGTAGATCTGTACACATCTGTTGGCGAAACCGGTTTCATCATAATCTGTTTTAAAGAAATTAGGATGAAAACCGTTCCCGTCCAACATTATTGTACTTCACTATTTTCTTTTCTACACCAATCTTTCAACTTAAAGATTTACTTGCAGAAAGTGAGGAAACATTTTCCTTGGGCACGTAAACTAAATTCTCAAATTTATTTACGCACACGGACCTTCTTCAAGTTTTAAATCGGAGTTTCTACTCCGAATTTCATCCTAGAAGTTGACTAAGTCATCATCAGTTATGATGTCTAACTCGACAATCCGTCTCACGAGATTCGAGTAATAATACAACTTCCTTATGATTGATTTATTGAATATATTATTGATAATGTCCTTATAGAACATTATCAAAACCTAGGCATTACTATCTGGGACTTAACCCACAGGGAGGAGTTAACTCAGAGTCACTTATTTATGGATCGCACCAAGTCTAACTAAGTGTGATTCATACCTTTTAACACACCGATGTGTTAACAGACTTGATCTGAGAGAAAATCACATTTTCTTTTAATTGCACAAGATTTTATTTAGCTAAGTATTTGACCATTCGATCTAATCGAATCAGTTTAAATACTTTAGTCATTTCGTTCTTTATTTTATCAGACTTGTGTTTCATCAAGAACACGTGTTTTAATAAAATATACGAATAACTTATTTTGTAAAAAATAGACTCGGGTACATCAGTATGTACGAGACTGAGTTCGACAACTCATTCTCCCACTGTCTCACAGATGGGTTTCGGCCATTGTATCTAAGAGGCTAAGACTCACAAGTGTCCGTAGACTTCATAATACGAGAGATCAGACCCCTCTTTATGTGACTTGTGAAGCTTAATCTCTTGATATGGCCTAGTCTAATTTTACCATATAAGTTTGCTACTATTTTGTGTATTTATATATTAACATTTAATATATATATAGTTATTTACAAATTACTTAACACAAAACATTGCTTCAGAAGCAATGTGACGACATTCGTCAAAATGTGTTAAACGTCTTTTGTATAACAACTTATTCCGAAATGTGACATCAAATTATGTCACGTTTTCATTTCCTCCTACTTATGCCTCTACTAATGATAAATTAAACTAACTTTCTCAATTGACTTTCCGAAGTGCCTTCTTCCTTTTCTAAATCACATTTAGATATCAACATAAATAAATAGCTATGCAAGGAACTTATGTATCCAAACGCTTGAGCTTTGCAATCTTGAGTGTAGCTCAAGAAATTGCTTGTCTCAAGATCCGGTTGGGATACATAGTTTTGCATCGCTTATGCACTCGTATTCGACTCAAACGGTTTGATCGAATCTTTGAACTTTGCGGATTAAAAGTGTTCGTCCATACAACCTTGAGGGTAGCTCGAAAAGTTGTAGGGAGAAACATACTTTGAATGTCCTATATGTTCAAGCTGCCTCATATAGAGACGAGTGACATGTAGCTTTAATTTATTTGTTGAACCCAGAACTTAATGAAATCATATTTCTTAAGTCTGTTTTACAAGGTCATTTAATGTCAATGAGAATATAGTTTAATTACATCAATTAGAATTTAACTTGATATTCAATTAATCAACTTATTGACCAGTTAACTAATTCCAATATTATCAATTGATTCTTTCGGTAAACATAGTCTTGCCCTAGTTTTAGCATATGTTCAATATTAAATATAGGTAGATTGGCTTTTATCTATCTATATCCTCCCACTAATTTTACGAACGTTTTAAAGCTTAATAACGAACGATTTAATCGAATTAAAATTAATGGGTAAGAGTTCCAATCACCTTGAGTCTAAACAACCTTGAGTGTAGCTCAACAAGTTGATTGACTCTGTGATCGGAAGATGACTCTTCATCGATCATATCGGATATGACTCTCTTAATCGGTTTTTGCCCCTAGTCATTCGTGATCATGAGTGTGCTCATCCAAATCACAATGTCTAGTCTAGTCGGACCCTTGTTTTCATGTCTAGCCTGACTTTCCCCGTAGCTCGGTGTATGCACGACACGTTGGTTTGGGTCAGGTCTTAGACTTACATCAAGTCAGATTACATCGTTGACTTAACTTACGCCGGCGCTCGGGGTACGAGACGACGGTTAGGGTTAGTCAAGATTTCATCTTATGTATTTAAGGAGTTGGTTTCTACAGGGTTGCCATGTCACAGCTTGAGTGTATCTCAACAACTATAACACGGGCCCTATAGTTGCTAACCCCTAAAACAAGGAGGGCTACGGCTAATCTTGAAAAAGATCATTAACGTATTTGACTTAGATATAGTCCAGGGTGTCATACAATCATGATTCGCGACATTGGGGTCCAGCGGAACTCAGCCAGGGAATTGACTAAGCCAGGATCACTACCCCTTGGACTAGCAAGGGTGACCCAGAACTCTTAGCCAAGCACATTGACTGGATCATGGTCCATTGAATGAAGCTTGTCATTTTTGTATGTATGCCATAGACTAAACAGCTTTTATTAACAACTAATTAATCCTATCAACTAGTTGAATCCTTAAATTCAAAATTTTTAGGATTTGTTTAACAACTTTTATTAAGTCCTTATCAACTATAAGGTTCACGTGCTACCCTAATCGTTATTAGGATTTTAATAAATTATTAACAACGCTAGAAGCGAAGTCCTTTAATGAAAATTAATTATAACAATTAGAATTTAAAAATCATTTAAAGGACTACCCTAATCAGGAATTAGGTCTTATATTGTTGTTAATGATTTATTAAAACATAACATGTCATTAAAATTCAAGTAATAAATTTTAATCATTTTTAATGGCTAACCTAAAAGGTTGTCTTGTGTTATCAAATAAGGGACAACATTAACAAGCCATTAAAATAAAGCTACACTAATTTATCGCATAAAGATAGTGCACAACTATTCAACATTTAAATATACTAAGTTTATCGCATAAACATTTTTAGACTTTTAAAATCAGTTTTAAAATTATCTTATAAATTTAAAACATTTCCTTTTAAAAATTTTCCATGTTCAAAAACTTATCATATATAATTTTTAAACATCTAAAATATTTTAAACTTGTCGCATAAATTTAAAACCTTAAAATCAATTTTTTAAAATTTATCACATAAATTTAAAAACACTATTTTAAAATTTTCATGCTTAAAAAAAATTTATCAAATAAAAATTTTAAGGCATCCAAAATAAATTTTAAACTTTTAAAGATTTAAAATTAGTTTTAAAATTATCACATAAATTTTAAAACGTCATTTTAAAATTTTCATGTTCAAAAATATCAAAATAAAATTTTTGAACATCTAAAACATTTTTAAAAATTTTATCTCATAACTTTAAAAATATTTGAAAAGCATTTAAAAGCATTAACAAGTTTAATAAATCGCAGTACCTAGATCGACTACGCAAACCTAGGCTCTGATACCACTATAGGGGATTGGGCGGTCCCTTAGGGCACAAAAATTCTAGTCCCGTCCTAAGTCGGACGGAACATAGACAGAAAATCAAAAGCAGCGGAAGAAAACTATGTTAACTGATTAACATACAGTTAAAAACAATTTTCTAACTTGGCCCTAAGGTCCAAGACCCTATGCCAAGATCTATGCCGACTTGGGATGGATCTGACCATCCCAAGAAGGATCTAGCCTACTGCGATTAAACTAAACTAATGCTAATAAACTACTTTAACCACATACCCGGAATCTCAGCCCTGGAGCAGGCGAGATGTTCCGCGCCGTCTTCCGAGCTGCTCCCGTCCCACGCCGAGCCGCTCCTTTGAACCGCTCCCCGAACCGCTCCTCGAACCGCTCCGCATCCCGAGGTGATCAATCCCCGTGCCGCCGAGCCAACCACGCGCCGAAGAAAGTTTCACGTGAGTGAAACCTCCGCCAAGATTTCAGATCCAGAATCCGAACTCCTTTGTGGCTTTGCTAGAGCCCGCAGGAGTAAGGCAGAAATTTAGGGAGAAGAGAAATATTAATTTAAGCTTAGATCCGAGCGTGCTCCAACATTTACGAGAGCCGCTCAGATCTAAAGCTTGGGACCAGTTTTGAGGAAGGGGGGAGACCCCTATTTATATAGGCGGCGGACTCTCCCCTTTTCTCAAAATCCGATGTGGGACTAAATAATGAGTTAATTGAAATCAAGTTAGTTTGCACTTCACAAAGTGCAAACTTCCGTGAATTTTAACTCACTCACCGTTGAGCTTCAGGATTGATACAACCTATCAATACGACAAGCGTTCAACGGTGAACGCATAGGAAAAAACCGTTCGTCAATCGGAGGTCGTTTGGCCCTCCAATTGAGTGTCCAAAGATTGACAAAAATCAGATTTTCGCCAAAGAAATCAGCCGTCATGCAAATCTGTGATTAGGGTTCGAAACCCTAGGCTTGGGGCCCACCAGTGGGCCCCGCTGCATAAATCGCGCGCGCAAAATGGCCTGGGCAGAGCCCAGGCCGCGCCTGGGCTCGCCCAGGCGCCTGGGCGCGCCCAGGCCCACGCCTGGGCGAGCCCAGGCGGGCCTGGGCTCTGCCCAGGCGGCCTGGGCTTATCCCAGGCTTGCGCCTGGGCTTGCCCAGGCCGAGCCTGGGCTTGCCCAGGCCGAGCCTGGGCTTAGCCCAGGCTTGTGCCTGGCTTGCCCAGGACGAGCCTGGGCTTAGCCCAGGCAGCGCCTGGGTTAGCCCAGGCAGCCTGTTCTGCCTGGGCTTGTCCTGGTCTGATTCTTTGGACTGTTTTGGCTCTAACTTGAGCATTTGGTGTCCGATTTGGACGCCGTTTGAACCTGGGTCTAGACCGGGACATTCCCGTCTTACCCGTGAACTTTTCCTTGCGTTTATTTTATTAAATATTGTATTAAACAATTTAATACACATTTAATCGCTTTTGCATCAAATGCAAAATAGTCCCTATCTAAGCTTAAATTATCATATTACATCAAATGCAATTATTTCATTCCTTGCATAAAAAATGCAATTATTCTCCCTAACTAATTTCTACCTATTACTAGACGAAGCGTTGCACTCTGTGTGAGACCCTACAGCCTGACCCTTACAACAGGTTGGGCTCGAAGCCCTATACGGCAGTGACCACGAGCAGTGGTTGCCGTCCCTGCTTCAGGAATCATAATTATGTGGTTGACTCATTGACATGAGTATTGTCGGGACCACCTGACTGTTTCCGTGATGATTTCCGCAGTTATAGTCTCTTCGTCTAAATTGTGTCGTGTAGATCAAGTCTGGGGTACGGTCAAACTGTCAACCCCAATAACTTGACTCCGGTTAGTTTCGATCAATCTTTAGTCAACTAATGTTGGACTTCTTCCAACATACTCTGCGCAGAGTTTTACTAAAGACCGAACTAACTCTACGACACTAACTCCCATTGACCGGGAGAGACGAATCCTCTCTTGGTCATTACTCGCCTCGTACGTTTCAAGTGACACCCAATCAAAAGACCTTTCGACAGGCCTTGCCTCGAAGCTAGGTCAGTTGATCTAAGTGGAACCGTTCACGCACAGGATTGTCAAAATGACCTCAAGTCAAAAGACCAACTATCCTATCATCACTCAGAGTTATCACTGACAGATTGGTCAATGTAACCATATGATAACTCTAGTGGATCGTTCAGTGAACTCATTCTAATGAGCACCTGTGTCTCGTCTTCGACTTCGCAAAGTCAAGCAATCATGAGATCATCGCCACCGTTAAACGGTGAAGACTAAGACACAATGGTCTATCCGATGTTTCGATATCCTTGTCTCGAAACATCTATGACCACGAACCATTTTAGACTTATGCTACAGACGGTGAAACGTTTCTCCATGATCGAGATACTCATCTCGATACCCGTTTGACCTTGCATAAAGTCTCAGGACTTTTACCTAAGTTGATATCTAATGTTGACTACATTACAATATGACTTAGATAAATTATTACCAAACAGCTTACTGTTATTTCGAACAAGATGTTTGTGCTATTCACACAGGAATAAATGGCCTTGAGGGCATCATATTCCTACATGAAGTCAACTAGTTGATCATGGGCGCCCGGCCTGTAGGGGATTCGGCCGTCCCTTAGGGCACAAAAATTCTAGTCCCGTCCTAAGTCGGACGGAACATAGACAGAAAAACAAAAGCAGCGGAAGAAAAACTTAGTTAATCTAAATTAACATGCAGTTAAAACCTTTTTAACTTAGCCCAAAGGTCCAAGACCCTATGCCAAGATCTATGCCCACTTGGGATGGGTCTGACCATCCCAAGAAGGATCTAGCCTACTGCGATTAAACTAAACTAATGCTAATAATACTTTAACCACATACCCGGAATCTCAGCCCTGGAGCAGGCGAGATGTTCCGCGCCGTCTTCCGAGCTGCTCTCATCCCACGCCGAGCCGCTCCTTGATCAGCTCCCCGAACCGCTCCTCGATCCGCTCCGCATCCCGAGGCGATCAATCCCCGTGCCGCCGAGCCAACCACGTGCCGAAGAAAGTTTCACGCGAGTGAAACCTCCGCCAAGATTTCAGATTCAGAATCCGAACTCCTTTGTAGCTTTGCTAGAGCCCGCAGGAGTAAGGCAGAAATTTAGGGAGAAGAGAAATATTTATTTAAGCCTAGATCCGAGCGTGCTCTAACATTTACGAGAGCCGCTCAGATCTAGAGCTTGGGACGGATTTTGAGGAAGGGGGGAGACCCCTATTTATATAGGCGGCGGACTCTCCCCTTTTCTCAAAATCCGATGTGGGACTAAAAATAGAGTTAATTTAAAATCAAGTTAGTTTGCACTTCACAAAGTGCAAACTTCCGTGAATTTTAACTCACTCACCGTTGAGCTTCAGGATTGATACAACCTATCAATACGACAAGCGTTCAACGGTGAACGCACAGGAAAAAACCGTTCGTCAATCGGAGTTCGTTTGACCCTCCAATTGAGTGTCCAAAGATCAGCCCTAGGCTAGATTTTCGACTAAAATCAGCCGTCAAATCTGTTCTGCCCTAGGTGCAGAATTTTAGCATTTGTGGGACCCACCAGGCAGACCAGGTCAGACCTGGGCGCAGCCCAGACCTGGACCTGGGCGCAGCCCAGGCCAGGCCTGGGCGCAGCCCAGGCACCTGGTCTGGGCGCCCTGGGCGCCTGGGCCAGCCGCCCAGGCGCCCAGGGCGCCTGGGCCGCCTGGGCCCAGGCCCAGGCGCCCAGCGCCTGGGCGCCCGGGCCCTGGCAGGGCCTGGGCGCCCAGGCGCCCGGGCCTGTGCCTGGGCCGGGCGCCCAGGCCCAGGCGGGTCTGGGTGCCCAGGCCCAGGCCGGCCTAGGCCTTATTGGGTCTGGCCAGCAGGCCAGACCAGGTTCAGACTGGGCTAGTCTGCCTGGTCTGGCCTGATCTGACCCTTTGGGCTGTTTTAGGCATAACTTGATCATCTGGCGTCCGATTTGGACGCCGTTCGAACCTGGGTCTAGACCGGGACATTCCCGTCTTACCCGTGAACTTTTCCTTGCGTTTATTTTATTAAATATTGTATTAAACAATTTAATACACATTTAATTGCTTTTGCATCAAATGCAAAATAGTCCCTATCTAAGCTTAAATTATCATATTGCATCGAATGCAATTATCTCTTCTTTTGCATCAAATGCAAATATTCTCCCTAACTATTTTCTACCTATTACTAGACGAAGCGTTGCACTCTGTGTGAGACCCTACAGCCTGACCCTTACAACAGGTTGAGCTCGAAGCCCTATACGGCAGTGACCACGAGCAGTGGTTGCCGTCCCTGCTTCAGGAATCATCATTATGTGGTTAACTCATTGACATGAGTATTGTCGGGACCACCTGACTGTTTCCGTGATGATTTCCGCAGTTATAGTCTCTTCGTCTTAAATATGTCGTGTAGATCAAGTCTGGGGTACGGTCAAACTGTCAACCCCAATAACTTGACTCCGGTTAGTTTCTATCGATCTTTAGTCAACTAATGTTGGACTTCTTCCAACATACTATGCGCAGAGTTTTTACTAAAGACCGAACTAACTCTACGACACTAACTCCCATTGACCGGGAGAGACGAATCCTCTCTTGGTCATTACTCGCCTCGTACATTTCAAGTGACACCCAATCAAAAGACCTTTCGACAGGCCTTGCCTCGAAGCAAGGTCAGTTGATCTAAGTGGCACCGTTCACGCACAGGTCTGTCAAAATGACCTCAAGTCAAAAGACCAACTATCCTATCATCACTCAGAGTTATCACTGACAGATTGGTCAATATAACAATATGATAACTCTAGTGGATCGTTCAGTGAACTCATTCTAATGAGCACCTGTGTCTCGTCTTCGACTTCGCCAAGTCAAGCGATCATGAGATCATCGCCACCGCTAAACGGTGAAGACTAAGACACAATGGTCTATCCGATGTTTCGATATCCTTGTCTCGAAACATCTATGACCACGAACCATTTCAGACTTATGCTACAGACGGTCAAACGTTTCTCCATGATCGAGATACTCATCTCGATACCCGTTTGACCTTGCATAAAGTCTCAGGACTTTACCTAAGTTGATATCTAATGTTAACTACATTACAATATAACTTAGCTAAATCATTACCAAACAGCTTACTGTTATTTCGAACAAGATGTTTGTGCTATTCACACAGGAATAAATGGCATCGAGGGCATCATATTCCTACATCTCCCACTTGCACTCAGGCCCATTTATCTCGATATCTAATATCGTTTTTACACATAAGTTTTCCCGACTTCATGTGATAGAGCCTTCGTGAGTGGATCTGCTAAAACCGTCTACTCTATAGACTTAAGGGGTTTTTATGTTTGTGTTAGACCAACCATTTGAATCTCATTTCAAATAATTCATTTGGTCTATCGGAATCTATAATATTTTATTTCCCTGGATCTTATCCAGTTCATCGTACCTTACGATAATAATTTTAAATTTGTTAATGGTCATTTTAAATGGCTCATATCTATTCTTGATAAAGTATCAAACCTTTTGATTGCTTTGTCAAAATGTATGTTCCATCCCTTTGATGATTCGCATGTAATTTATACGCTCCCACTGACCTTGAAAATTATCTGGCCAATTCATATAAGTTGGTTCGTCTAAATCATATTTAGAAAAACGAACTTATAAGTGAATGCTCAAATTTTCATGGTCAACTTGAGCGTTTACATCGACTTTGGTCCGAGTAGATCTGTACACATCTGTTGGCGAAACCGGTTTCATCATAATCCGTTTTAAAGAAATTAGGATGAAAACTGTTCCCGTCCAACATTATTGTACTTCACTATTTTCTTTTCTGCACCAATCTTTCAACTTAAAGATTTACTTGCAGAAAGTGAGGAAACATTTTCCTTGGGTACGTAAACTAAATTCTCAATTTATTTGCGCACACGGACCTGCATCAAGTTTTAAATCGGAGTTACTACTCCGGATTTCATCCTAGAAGTTGACTAAGTCATCATTAGTTATGATGTCTTAACTCGACTTTTCGTCTTACAAAATTCGAGTAAATATACAACTTCCTTACGATTGATTTAACGAATATCTTATTGATAATGTTCTCATAGAACTTTATCAAAACCTAGGCATTACTATTTGGGACTTAACCCAGAGGGAGGACTTAACTCAGAGTCACTTACAATGGATCACACTAAATCTAATTAAGTGTGATTCATACCTTTTAACACACCGATGTGTTAACAGACTTGATCTGAGAGAAAATCACATTTTCTTTTAATTACACAAGATTTTATTTAGCTAAGTATTTGACCATTCGATCTAATCGAATCAGTTTAAATACTTTAGTCATTTCGTTCTTTATTTTATCAGACTTGTGTTTCATCAAGAACACGTGTCTTAGTAAAATATACGAATAACTTATTTTGTTAAAATTAGACTCGGGTACATCAGTATGTACGAGACTGAGTTTGACAACTCATTCTCCCACTGTCTCACAGATGGGTTTTGGCCATTGTATCAAAGAGGCTAAGACTCACAAGTGTCCGTAGACTTCCTAATACGAGAGGTCAGACCCCTCTTTATGTGACTTGTGAAGCTTAATCTCTTGATACGGCCTAGTCTAATTTTACCATATAAGTTTGCTACTATCTTGTGTATTTATATATTAACATTTAATATATATATAGTTATTTACAAATTACTTAACACAAAACATTACTTCAGAAGCAATGTGACGACATTCGTCAAAATGTGTTTAAACGTTTTTGTATAACAACTTATTCTGAAATGTGACATTAAAATATGTCACGTTTTCATTTCCTCCTACTTATGCCTCTACTAATGATAAATTAAACTAACTTTCTCAATTGACTTTCCGAAGTGCCTTCTTCCTTTTCTAAATCACATTTAGATATCAACATAAATAAATAGCTATGCAAGCAACTTATGTATCCAAACGCTTGAGCTTTGCAATCTTGAGTGTAGCTCAAGAAGTTGCTTGTCTCAAGATCCGGTTGGGATACATAGTCTTGCATCGCTCATGCACTCGTATTCGACTCAAACGGTTTGATCGAATTTTTGAACTTTGCGGATCAAAATTGTTTGTCCATACAACCTTGAGGGTAACTCGACAAGTTGTAGGGAGAAACATACTTTGAATGTCCTATATGTTCAAGCTGCCTCATATAGAGACGAGTGACATGTAGCTTTAATTTATTTGTTGGACCCAAAACTTAATGAAATCATATTTCTTAAGTCTGTTCTTTAGAAGGTCATTTAATGTCAATGAGAATATAGTTTGATTACATCAATTAGAATTTAACTTGATATTCAATTAATCAACTTTATGACTAATTAACTAATTTCAATATTATCAATTGATTCTTTCGGTAAACATAATCTTGCCCTAGTTTTAGCATATGTTCAATATTAAATATAGGTAGATTGGCTTTTATCTATCTATATCCTCCCACTAATTTTATGATCGTTTTAAAGCTTAATAACGAACGATTTAATCGAATTAAAAATTAATGGGTAAGAGTTCCAATCACCTTGAGTCTAAACAACCTTGAGTGTAGCTCAACAAGTTGATTGACTCTGCGATCGGAAGATGACTCTTCATCGATCATATTGGATATGACTCTCTTAATCGGTTTTTGCCCCTAGCCATTCATGATCATGAGTGTGCTCATCCAAATCACAATGTCTAGTCTAGTCGGACCCTTGTTTTCGTGTCTAGCCTGACTCGCCCCTCAGCTCGGTGTATGCACGACACGTCGGTTTGGGTCAGGTCTTAGACTACATCTAGGCAGACTACATCGTTGACTTAACTTACGCCGGCGCTCGGGGTACGAGACGACGGTTAGGGTTAGTCAAGATTTCATCTTATGTATTTAAGGAGTTGGTTTCTACAGGGTTACCATGTCACAGCTTGAGTGTATCTCAACAACTATAACACGGGCCCTATAGTTGCTAACCCCTAAAACAAGGAGGGCTACGGCTAATCTTGAAAAAGATCATTAACGTATTTGACTTAGATATAGTCCAGGGTGTCATACAATCATGATTCGCGACATTGCGATCCAGCGGAACTCAGCCAGGGAATTGACTAAGCCAGGATCACTACCCCTTGGACTAGCAAGGGTTGACCCAGAACTCTTAGCCAAGCACATTGACTGGATCATGGTCCATTGAATGAAGCTTGTCATTTTTGTATGTATGCCATAGACTAAACAGCTTTTATTAACAACTAATTAATCCTATCAACTAGTTGAATCCTTAAATTCAAAATTTTTAGGATTTGTTTAATAACTTTTATTAAGTCCTTATCAACTATAAGGTTCACGTGCTACCCTAATCGTTATTAGGATTTTAATAAATTTTATTAACAACGCTAGAAGCGAAGTCCTTTAATGAAAATTAATTATAACAATTAGAATTTAAATTCATTTAAAGGACTATCCTAATCAGGAATTAGGTCTTAATATTGTTGTTAATGATTTATTAAAACATAGCATGTCATTAAAATTCAAGTAATAAATTTTAATCATTTTTAATGGCTAACCTAAGAGG
This sequence comes from Scilla litardierei, assembly GCA_030789695.1. Taxonomy (NCBI): domain Eukaryota; kingdom Viridiplantae; phylum Streptophyta; class Magnoliopsida; order Asparagales; family Asparagaceae; genus Scilla; species Scilla litardierei. The sequence goes on along the minus strand of JAULAV010005264.1, from coordinate 54,880 downwards.
TTGTCTTGTGCTATCAAATAAGGGACAAGATGTACTAGCCATTAAAATAAAGCTACACTAATTTATCGCATAAAGATAGTGCACAACTAAATAAACTAAGTTTATCGCATAAACAATTTCTGCATGCAAACATAAATTTAACAATTAAATTTAAAATATGATTTTGAAATTATTTTATTTTTATCTCATTAAAAAAAAACTTAATTTTAAAATCATTAACTTTGCATGCTATTTAAAAAATTTAACGCATAAAAATTTTAATCTTTAAAATCAGTTTTAAAATTATCTCATAAAATTAAAACATCATTTTAAAAACTTCCATGCTTAAAAATTTATCAAATAAAAATTTTTAGGCATCCAAAATAAATTTAAACCTATAAAACATATTTAAAATTTATCTCATAACTTTAAAAACATTTTAAAAAAGTATTTAAAAGCATTCTTAAGATTAAAATTAATCGCAGGCTAGATCGACTACGCAAACCTGGCTCTGATACCACTGTAGGGAATTGGGCGGTTCCCCTAGGGCACAAAAACTCTAGTCCCGTCCCAAGTCGGACGGGACATAGATATAAAAACATAACAGCGGAAGGAAAACCAGTTAATCTAAATTAACATGCAAGTTAAAACATTTTTAACTTGGCCCTAAGGTCCAAGACCCTATGCCAAGATCTATGCCGACTTGGGATGGGTCTGACCATCCCAAGAAGGATCTAGCCTACTGCGATTAAACTAAACTAATGCTAAAAAATACTTTAACCACATACCCGGAATCTCAGCCCTGGAGCAGGCGAGATGTTCCGCGCCGTCTTCCGAGCTGCTCCCGTCCCACGCCGAGCCGCTCCTTGAACCGCTCCCCGAACCGCTCCTCGAACCGCTCCGCATCCCGAGGCGATCAATCCCCGTGCCGTCGAGCCAACCAACCGCCGAAGAAAGTTTCACGCGAGTGAAACCTCCGCCAAGATTTCGGATCCAGAATCCGAACTCCTTTGAGGCTTTGCTAGAGCCCGCAGGAGTAAGGCAGAAATTTAGGGAGAAGAGAAATATTTATTTAAGCTTAGATCCGAGCGTGCTCCAACATTTACGAGAGCCGCTCAGATCTAGAGCTTGGGACAGATTTTGAGGAAGGGGGGAGACCCCTATTTATATAGGCGGCGGACTCTCCCCTTTTCTCAAAATCCGATGTGGGACTAAAAATAGAGTTAATTTAAAATCAAGTTAGTTTGCACTTCACAAAGTGCAAACTTCCGTGAATTTTAACTCACTCACCGTTGAGCTTCAGGATTGATACAACCTATCAATACGACAAGCGTTCAACGGTGAACGCATAGGAAAAAACCGTTCGTCAATCGGAGTTCGTTTGACCCTCCAATTGAGTGTCCAAAGATCAGCCCTAGGCTAGATTTTCGACTAAAATCAGCCGTCATTTGATTCAGCATACTTAGGGTTCAAAACCCTAGAGGTGGGGCCCATGGGTGGGCCCCACGCATGCCAAAAATGCCTGAGTCGCGCCTGGGCAGACCCCAGGTCGCGCCTGGGCTCGCCCAGGCGGCCTGGGCGAGCCCAGGCCCGCGCCTGGGCTCTGCCCAGGCGCTGGGCTCGCCCAGGCGGGCCTGGGCTTGCCCAGGCCCGCGCCTGGGCAGAGCCCAGGCCGAGCCTGGGCTTAGCCCAGGCTTGTGCCTGGCTAGCCCAGGCCGAGCCTGGGCTTAGCGCTGCGCTTAGCCCAGGCAGCGCCTGGGCTAGCCCAGGCAGCCTGTTCTGCCTGGGTCTGATACTTTGGGCTTTTTGGCTTTAACTTGATCATCCGGCGTCCGATTTGGACGCCGTTCGAACCTGGGTCTAGACCGGGACATTCCCGTCTTACCCGTGAACTTTTCCTTGTGTTTATTTTATTAAATATTGTATTAAACAATTTAATACACATTTAATCGCTTTTGCATCAAATGCAAAATAGTCCCTATCTAAGCTTAAATTATCATATTGCATCAAATGCAATTATTTCATCCCTTGCATCAAAAATGCAATTATTTTCCCTAACTAATTTCTACCTATTACTAGACGAAGCGTTAGCACTCTGTGTGAGACCCTACAGCCTGACCCTTACAACAGGTTGGGCTCGAAGCCCTATACGGCAGTGACCACGAGCAGTGGTTGCCGTCCCTGCTTCAGGAATCATCATTATGTGGTTGACTCATTGACATGAGTATTGTCGGGACCACCTGACTGTTTCCGTGATGAATTCCGTAGTTATAGTCTTTTCGTCTTAATTATGTCGTGTAGATCAAGTCTGGGGTACGGTCAAACTGTCAACCCCAATAACTTGACTCCGGTTAGTTTCGATCAATCTTTAGTCAATTAATGTTGGACTTCTTCCAACATACTCTGCGCAGAGTTTTAACTAAAGACCGAACTAACTCTACGACACTACTCCCATTGACCGGGAGAGACGAATCCTCTCTTGGTCATTACTCGCCTCGTACGTTTCAAGTGACACCCAATCAAAAGACCTTTCGACAGGCATTGCCTCGAAGCTAGGTCAGTTGATATAAGTGGCACCGTTCATGCACAGGTTTGTCAAAATGACCTCAAGTCAAAAGACCAACTACCCTATCATCACTCAGAGTTATCATTGACAGATTGGTCAATATATCCATATGATAACTCTAGTGGATCGTTCAGTGAACTCATTCTAATGAGCACCTGTGTCTCGTCTTCGACTTCGCCAAGTCAAACGATCATGAGATCATCGCCACCGCCAAACGGTGAAGACTAAGACACAATGGTCTATCCGATGTTTCGATATCCTTGTCTCGAAATATCTATGACCACGAACCATTTCAGACTTATGCTACAGACGGTCAAACGTTTCTCCATGATCGAGATACTCATCTCGATACCCGTTTGACCTTGCATAAAGTCTCAGGACCTTACCTAAGTCGATATCTAATTATAATATAACTTAGCTAAATCATTACCAAACAGCTTACTGTTATTTCGAACAAGATGTTTATGCTATTCACACAGGAATAAATGGCCTCGAGGGCATCATATTCCTACATGGCAGTTAGCAAAGCTCTGATACCACCGTTGGGAATTGGGCGGTCCCTTAGGGCACAAAAACTCTAGTCCCGTCCTAAGTCCGACGGAACATAGACAGAAAAATCATAGCAGCGGAAGAGAAACATATGTTAACTAGTTAACATGCAGTTTAAAAAACATTTTTCATTTAGCCCTAAGGTCCAAGACCCTATGCCAAGATCTATGCCGACTTGGGATGGGTCTGACCATCCCAAGAAGGATCTAGCCTACTGCGATTAAACTTAAACTAATGCTAATAATACTTTAACCACATACCCGGAATCTCAGCCCTGGAGCAGGCGAGATATTCCGCGCCGTCTTCCGAGCTGCTCCCGTCCCACGTCGAGCCGCTCCTTGAACCGCTCCCCGAACCGCTCCTCGAACCGCTCCGCATCCCGAGGCGATCAATCCCCGTGCCGCCGAGCCAACCAACCGCCGAAGAAAGTTTCACGCGAGTGAAACCTCCGCCAAGATTTCGGATCCAGAATCCGAACTCCTTTGTGGCTTTGCTAGAGCCCGCAGGAGTAAGGCAGAATTTTAAGGAGATAGAGAAATATTTATTTAAGCTTAGATCCGAGCGTGCTCCAACATTTACGAGAGCCGCTCAGATCTAGAGCTTGGGACGAGTTTTGAGAAAGGGGGGAGACCCCTATTTATATAGGCGGCGGACTCTCCCCTTTTCTCAAAATCCGATGTGGGACTAAATAATGAGTTAATTGAAATCAAGTTAGTTTGCACTTCACAAAGTGCAAACTTCCGTGAATTTTAACTCACTCACCGTTGAGCTTCAGGATTGATACAACCTATCAATACGACAAGCGTTCAACGGTGAACGCATAGGAAAAAACCGTTCGTCATTCGGAGGTCGTTTGGCCCTCCAATTGAGTGTCCAAAGATTGACAAAAATCAGATTTTCGCCAAAGAAATCAGCCGTCATGCAAATCTGTGATTAGGGTTCGAAACCCTAGGCTTGGGGCCCACCAGTGGGCCCCGCTGCATCAATCGCGCGCGCAAAATGGCCTGGCCAGAGCCCAGGCCGCGCCTGGGCTCGCCCAGGCGCCTGGGCGCGCCCAGGCCCGCGCCTGGGCTCGCCCAGGCCCGCGCCTGGGCTCGCCCAGGCCCGCGCCTGGGCAGAGCCCAGGCGGCCTGGGCTTAGCCCAGGCTTGCGCCTGGGCTTGCCCAGGCAGCGCCTGGGTTAGCCCAGGCAGCCTGTTCTGCCTGGGCTTGTCCTGGTCTGATTCTTTGGACTGTTTTGGCTCTAACTTGAGCATTTGGTGTCCGATTTGGACGCCGTTCGAACCTGGGTCTAGACCGGGACATTCCCGTCTTACCCGTGAACTTTTCCTTGCGTTTATTTTATTAAATATTGTATTAAACAATTTAATACACATTTAATCGCTTTTGCATCAAATGCAAAATAGTCCCTATCTAAGCTTAAATTATCATATTGCATCAAATGCAATTATTTCATCCCTTGCATCAAAAATGCAATTATTCTCCCTAACTAATTTCTACCTATTACTAGACGAAGCGTTAGCACTCTGTGTGAGACCCTACAGCCTGACCCTTTCAACAGGTTGGGCTCGAAGCCCTATACGGTAGTGACCACGAGCAGTGGTTGCCGTCCCTGCTTCAGGAATCATCATTATGTGGTTGACTCATTGACATGAGTATTGTCGGGACCACCTGACTGTTTCTGTGATGAATTCCGTAGTTATAGTCTTTTCGTCTTAACTATGTCGTGTAGATCAAGTCTGGGGTACGGTCAAACTGTCAACCCCAATAACTTGACTCCGGTTAGTTTCTATCGATCTTTAGTCAACTAATGTTGGACTTCTTCCAACATACTCTGCGCAGAGTTTTTACTAAAGACCGAACTAACTCTATGACACTAACTCCCATTGACCGGGAGAGACGAATCCTCTCTTGGTCATTACTCGCCTCGTACGTTTCAAGTGACACCCAATCAAAAGACCTTTCGACAGGCCTTGCCTCGAAGCTAGGTCAGTTGATCTAAGTGGCACCGTTCACGCACAGGTCTGTCAAAATGACCTCAAGTCAAAAGACCAACTATCCTATCATCACTCAGAGTTATCACTGACAGATTGGTCAATATAACCATATGATAACTCTAGTGGATCATTCAGTGAACTCATTCTAATGAGCACCTGTGTCTCGTCTTCGACTTCGCCAAGTCAAGCGATCATGAGATCATCGCCACCGTTAAACGGTGAAGACTAAGACACAATGGTCTATCCGATGTTTCGATATCCTTGTCTCGAAACATCTATGACCACGAACCATTACAGACTTATGCTACAGACGGTCAAACGTTTCTCCATGATCGAGATACTCATCTCGATACCCGTTTGACCTTGCATAAAGTCTCAGGACTTTACCTAAGTCGATATCTAATGTTAACTACATTACAATATAACTTAGATAAATTATTACCAAACAGCTTACTGTTATTTCGAACAAGATGTTTGTGCTATTCACACAGGAATAAATGGCCTTGAGGGCATCATATTCCTACATAACTTGTTGGGGTTTTGGCGGACCCCCAGAGCCCGGATCCGTATCCGTCCTAAGTTGGACGGACCACGGAGGCACAAAATCGCAGCGGAAAAACAGAAATCAAAATTTCTAGACTAGCTAAACTATTTAGCTAGGCTCTGGGGAACCAGAACCCAGCCCGATCTATGCCGACTTGGAGTGGGTCTGACCACTCCAAGAAGGATCTACACTAAGCGACTAATTAAAATTACGCTAAAAACGCTTAACCACATACCCGGAATCTTGGCCCTGGAGCAGGCAAGATGTACCGCACCGTCTTGAGAAGCTCCTCGTAGCCGAGCCGCATTGACCCGATCTCCCTGAGCCGCCTCGCACCCTCGCACCGATCCGCCCGAGCCGCTTTCGCCTCCGAGCCGATCACACGCGGTAGAAAGTTTCACTTGAGAAGAAACCCGCGTCTTAGACGTCCGGATCGGATCCAAACCCCTTTCGTTGTCGTGCTAGGACTACTCCAGAGAATAGGAAAGTAGAGAGAGAGATTTAGTCACGGACCGAGCTTGCTCAATAATTTGGAGCTACCCGATCGTTGACTGGTGTGTTTCAACCAGGAGAGTGCACCCCTATTTATATAGGGAGTGAGCACTCAACTTCTCGTTGCGGGCAATGTGGGACAATCCCCATGAAGAGAAAAACAAATTAAGTCATTTGGCTTAATTTCAACTTTAAAGTTAGCCTTTCACAAAGTCAAACTTTAACGAATTAATTCTCCTCACATACTAAACTTCAGTCACCAAACAAGCTATCAATCAGAAAAGCTTGGAATGGTGAACGCGTAGGAACTGACGGTGACGAATTTCGACTTCGTTTGACCCCTCAAACAATTGCTCAAAGTTTAGCAATTTACACAAAATTCGTAGCCGTCATTAGGGTTTACAAAAACCCTAATTTGACTTAAGTTGCGGGCGCGCCCGCCCAAGGGGGCAAGGGCGGGCCGCCCGCCCGCTGCTGTAGCGGGCTGCGCCTGCTGCACAAGCGGGCGCGGGCCCGCTGCGTGCAGCGGGCCAGCGCCCGCTGCGTGCAGCGGGCCGTGCCCGCTGCATCAGCGGGCACTGGCCCGCTGTGCAGCGGGCGCCCGCTGCGTGCAGCGGGCCGTGCCCGCTGCGTGCAGCGGGCCGTGCCCGCTGCATCAGCGGGCACTGGGGGCCCGCTGCTGCAGCGGGCCGCGCCCGTTTTGCCCTTGCACATGGGCCTCTTGGCCCGGTGGGTCTAACCCACTTCCCCTTGAACTCTTTCTGCGTTTCTGGGCTCGTTTGAGCTCCGATTTGGACACGGTTTGAACCTGTGTTTAGACCGGGACGATCCCGTCATCCAGGTATCCCTTTCCAACAAGTTTGCTCCTACTAAATTCGTCGTAACTAATTTACAACACGTTTAGTTAAAGTTAGCATCTAATGCAACGTTATGTCCCTATTGCTATTGCGACTAACTTTCACAACTTAACTTGTGAATATCATCAAATGACATTTCTCTCTAGTCTACATTCCTATTACTAAGACACGAGTACTACTCGGTGTGAGACCCTACAGCCTGACCTTACTACAGGTTGGGGCTCGAAACCCCTAGACGACGGTCACTACGAGCAGTAGCTGTCGTCCCTGTTTCAGAGTCATCATAACGTGATCGACCCTTTGACAAAAAGTGTCATAGGGTTTGCATTGGCCGTGTCAGTGATGAATTCCGTTAGCTAAAATCCCTTCGTCAAGACTGTGTTTGATGTTGGCCTAGGGTATGGTTTTCTGTCAACCCTATTAGACAACATTGGTCAGTATACGGCGGTCTTTATTGTATACACGTTGTACAACTTGCAACGTACCCCGGCCGAGGATTAACATAAAGACCGTACTGAGCCTATAACACTAACTTCCCTTTAATGGAAGTGACGAATCCCATCTTAGTCACTTACTTACCTAGAGAGCTTCTGGTGCAACCCAACCTAAGATCTTTCATCAGGACTGGTCCTCGAAGCTAGATCATGGGTCTAAGCTACACCGTCCGTTCACAGGTTTATACAGATGACTTCAGGTCTTAAGGATCAACTAACCTATCAACACCCTAGAGTTATTAAAGACAGATCATTAAAGTTAACCATTTAATAACTCTAACTTGGTCGTTCAGTGAACTCATTCTCTAATGAGCACCTGTGTCTCGTCTCCGACTTCAGCAAGTCGAATGACTATGAGATCATCATTACCCGAAGGTAAGACGAAGACACAGTGATCTATCCGATGTGTCGATATCCAGTTCTCGACACATCTACGATCACGAACCGTTTTAGACTTACGTTTCGTCTCGGTCTCTTACTTACTCATAATCGAGATCTCATCTAGATGTGTAAGGACCTAACTCTAAGTCTATGGATATTATCTAAGTATATTAATACAAATGATTTATACTTAGAATAATACGTACCATATACGGTATGAACAAGACGTATAATCTAGATAAATTGCCTTATGGGCACATATCTTCCTACATCTCCCACTTGCACTTAGGCTATTTATCTCGGTATCTCATGCCGTTATAGCATATCAGTCACTTTGACATTTGATATGGCAAAACCTAAGAGTGGTTCTACTAATAAGTATCTACAACGAATTTTAATGGATTGAAATTACATCTCTTGATCACACAGGGTTGATCCTTTGGAAAAATGATCTGGATCAATTTTCCTAACTTTGTATAGCTAACAGTTGGCTTATACGATTCAGATGTGGGGTCTAACATTTCCGTAAGTCAGTTCTAGCTCACTTCACTTTATTGTGTCAATATGTCAATTACATATTTGACACCCTAAGTCTCTATATATATACTATTAAATCAAAACAATTTTGACTTAATGATTTATATAGAAGATTCATTAAAGTGAAAAATCCTTTTTACTTAGTCCGAAAAACGGAACTAAGTATATTAATACGCTCCCACTGACTTTAAGAATTACCTGGTCAAATTTCTTCAACATAATATCTAAATCATATTTAGATTTATGAGCAAAAATAACCATTTGGTAAGTGCCTTAGATGGAATGTACAAGTGTCAGATTCGGTTTGACGAATGAGTCAAGTCAAGATCATTTTAAGGAATCTTGACATTGACTCGTTCAATCAAAACGTTCTACACTGTACAAATTCCTTTAACCACATTTAGTATTAACTCTTTTAATAACTAAATGCAGATGATCAAGAATTAATCTTGATGTGCGTATTATTGTGATCGCACACAATTTATACGTCCCCTGGAACCTACACTTAACTACTGATTGACTTCTAGCATTTAGTCAGCTCCAAAATCAATATTATCGAAGCAATACACCATTATTCGAAAATATACGCAACCATCACAGAAAAGCCACATCCACAGAATTTGAGCCAATTCAATTTCAATTGCAACAAACGAGACATCAATTCCAAAACAACGGGTTCATAAAAGGAACCTTAATTAGTTTATCAAAAATAAACCTTGAGTGCAAAGCACTCATTCATTGTTTTCGATCCTTAAAGATGATACATTTTATTCAAATAAGAAAAATATCATCTCCATCACGATCAGCGTCTCCAGAAGTCTTTGAGCGGTCCCAGCAGCAACTGTTGCTTTAATTGCCGACCGATCTCCGTACCTCTCCAATCTCCAGTTCTTATCAGCCACCTGTATACAGTACACAGATGTCTATAAGTTTCTCATACTATATGAATGGAAATAATTGCATTTAATTGAATTTTAATTTGTACCTGAGGTAGAGGCATCAGTATGCCCCTTCTTCTTCTCTGCAAGATAGATCTTGCAGTTCCTCTTCCAGTGGCCAATCTTGTGGCAATGGAAGCACTCAGATTTCGACGGGGCCCCTTTGTTCTTCTTCTTCCCATTCTTAGCCTTCGCAGGTTGTGGGACCTGCCTCTTCTTTCCTTTGCCTTTCGGCTGGTCGGAAGTAGCAGAGCAAACAACCAGTGCAGCCGGCTTCTTATGAATCTCCTCAAACTGCCGGAGCATATTGAGGAGACCCGGAAGATCCGTCTCAAGGCTGTTCATTATAAAGCCAGTTATAAAAGGCTTAAAATCGGGAGTCAAAGACTTTAGGATAATGTCCGTGGACATCTCATTGTCCAGGACAAATCCTAACTGGGCGGCGTCCTCCACGTACCCGATCATCTTGATAACATGATCTTGTACGGGTTCCGTCCCCATCTTGGTGCCCCAGAGGTTGCTAGTGGCCTCGAACTTGGCAGCTCTTGATCGCTTGCCATACAACTCTTGTGCGTTGAGGAGCATGCTTTGAACATCCATATGTTCATGCTTCCTCTGCAACTCGTTGGTCATCGAAGCCAGAGTAAGGCACCTGGCCTTCTCTGCATCCCTCTGGTACAATTTGTAGGCTTCCTTTTCCTCGTGGGTCGAATCTTCATCCGGCTTATCTGGAGCGTCCTCGAACAGTACGTATCCTATTCCGGCTAGGGAAAGGACCAACTTGATGTTCCTAAGCCAGTCTTTGTAGTTCGTTCCATCCAGCACGTTCTTCTCAACCATGTATCTAAGTCCCGAATCCATTCTGTATAGATACTATAGTTAGTAAATGTTCGTAGTATAGTTTTAATGGTTTTAATAAAACTATATTCTCCCACTAAATTTATTTAAAGCCATAATAATAAACAATTTATTATAAAATAATATTTGTGAGAGAGGGATCCGACTACCCTGAGTCTGACAACCTTGAGTGTATCTCAACAAGTTGTCCGACTCTGCAGTCGGTAGACGAACTCGTCGTCAATCATATTTACTATGATTCCCTATCGATTTTTACCCCTAGTCATTTGTGATCATGAGTGTGCTCAACCGGATCACAATGGCTAGCCTAGTCGGACCCTTGTTTTCGTGTCTAGCCTGACTTGCCCCTTTGCTCGGTGTATGCACGACGCGCCGGTTTGGGTCAGGTCTTGGACTACATTCTTGGTTAGACTTACGCCGAAGCTCGAGGGATGAGACAACGGTTTTAGTCAGGTTAAGATGTCAATCAAGAAATCGATTTCTATAAGATTGACATGTCACGGCTTGAGTGTAGCTCAACAACCGGAACATGTTTCTTACAGTTGCCAACTCCTAAAACAAGGAGGGCTACGATTTATCTTGAACAAGATTATTATCGTATTGACTTAGGTATAGTCGATGGACTTACATAGTCATGAATCGAATCCTTGCGGTCCAGCGGACGCGGCCAGGGAATTGACTAAGCCAGGACCACTTGTTACCCAGTCTAGCTAGGTTGGTCCAAAAACTTTAGCCAAGCACATTGACCGACATCATGATCCATTGAAGGAGTTGTCATCAATCTTATGTTTTCCAAACAACTAAATGGCTTTTAATAAAAACAACTAGTTAATCCTTATCAACTAGTGGATCCTAAAATTCAAAATTTTTTAGATTGGTTGAACATCTTTTATTAAGTCCTTATCAACTATAAGGTTCTACGTTCAACTTACTACCCCAATCTAATTAGGATTTATAAAACAATTCAACATTTTGTCTTTTATGAAAATCATTAATTAAACGATTAAATGAAATGATTTACAAACAAGGGGACTACCCTAATCTGGTATTAGGTTCGATGTTGTTTTGTTTTATCAAACGTAGCATGTCACTATCATGTTTTAATGGCTATCCTAACAAGGTTTGTGTATACATTATACAAATACAACATGAAATGAAAACTAACTTTATCCGCATAAAAGAAAGTTTCATTTTAAGTGACATATAAAAGGTATTTGCAAGTTTAAAAAATTATCTATATAATACAAACATGCAAATCTAAATTTTAACACTTAAAATTAAAGATTAAAATTTTAAAGCCTTTCACAAAAATTTTATCGCATAAAACTAAGTCGTACAAAATTATCTAATAATTTTAAACCTAGGCCTTTAAAAATTTTTAACCTTATTTCTAAAATTAAAATATCACATAAAAATTTTAGAAACAACTATGTAATAAAAGAAATTAATTTATGTTTCATCTCATGAAAATAAAACATTTCTTTTATTAAAATGATTTTAAAACTCTTTTAAAACTTTTAGAAATCCTTTTATAAGCTTTCAAATAAAGTTTAAAGATTTCTAACTTTTATGTAACTAAAGAAAAAAAATTCTTAAATTTCAAAATTAAAACTTTTCTATAGTTTACATAAACTTTAAACACCCTTAAAAATTTTTATGTCTCATAAAAATTTAATAAAGTATTTAAAATAAAAGAGACTACCTTTAGAATTATCGCATAAAAATAATTGTCCCAAAAATTAAAACAAATTTCCGTGTTGCAAAATTAATTTTTGAAACACAAAATTATTTTCAAAACTAATTTAACATAAAAAAAATTTTGCGTATTAAAGCTAAGCATTTTTAACTATTTAAAAAAGTCGCTATAGTAGATCTATAGCATAACCTGGCTCTGATACCACTTGTTGGGGTTTTGGCGGACCCCCAGAGCTCGGATCCGTATCCGTCCTAAGTTGGACGGACCACGGAGGCACAAAATCGCAGCGGAAAAACAGAAATCAAAATTTCTAGACTAGCTAAACTATTTAGCTAGGCTCTGGGGAACCAGAACCCAGCCCGATCTATGCCGACTTGGAGTGGGTCTGACCACTCCAAGAAGGATCTACACTAAGCGACTAATTAAAATTACGCTAAAAACGCTTAACCACATACCCGGAATCTTGGCCCTGGAGCAGGCAAGATGTACCGCACCGTCTTGAGAAGCTCCTCGTAGCCGAGCCGCGTTGACCCGATCTCCCTGAGCCGCCTCGCACCCTCGCACCGATCCGCCCGAGCCGCTTTCGCCTCCGAGCCGATCACACGCGGTAGAAAGTTTCACTTGAGAAGAAACCCACGTCTTAGACGTCCGGATCGGATCCAAACCCCTTTCGTAGTCGTGCTAGGACTACTCCAGAGAATAGGAAAGTAGAGAGAGAGATTTAGTCGCGGACCGAGCTTGCTCAATAATTTGGAGCTACCCGATCGTTGACTGGTGTGTTTCAACGAGGAGAGTGCACCCCTATTTATATAGGGAGTGAGCACTCAACTTCTCGTTGCGGGCAATGTGGGACAATCCCCATGAAGAGAAAAACAAATTAAGTCATCTGGCTTAATTTCAACTTTAAAGTTAGCCTTTCACAAAGTCAAACTTTAACGAATTAATTCTCCTCACATACTAAACTTCAGTCACCAAACAAGCTATCAATCAGAAAAGCTTGGAATGGTGAACGCGTAGGAACTGACGGTGACGAATTTCGACTTCGTTTGACCCCTCAAACAATTGCTCAGAGTTTAGCAATTTACACAAAATTTGTAGCCGTCATTAGGGTTTACAAAAACCCTAATTTGACTTAAGTTGCGGGCGCGCCCGCTAGACTTAGCGGGCGCGCCCGCCCAAGGGGGCAAGGGCGGGCCGCCCGCCCGCTGCTGCAGCGGGCGGGCGCTCGCTGCACAAGCGGGCGCGGGCCCGCTGTGCAGCGGGCTGCGCCCGCTTACAGCGGGCTGCGCCCGCTTGCAGCGGGCGCTGGCCCGCTGCGTGCAGCGGGCCGTGCCCGCTGCATCAGCGGGCACTGGCCCGCTGTGCAGCGGGCCACGCCCGCTAATGCAGCGGGCGCCCGCTGCACACAGCGGGCCATGCCCGCTGCTGCAGCGGGCCGCGCCCGTTTTGCCCTTGCACATGGGCCTCTTGGCCCGGTGGGTCTAACCCACTTCCCCTTGAACTCTTTCTGCGTTTCTGGGCTCGTTTGAGCTCCGATTTGGACACGGTTTGAACCTGTGTTTAGACCGGGACGATCCCGTCATCCAGGTATCCCTTTCCAACAAGTTTGTTCCTACTAAATTCGTCGTAACTAATTTACAACACGTTTAGTTAAATTTAGCATCTAATGCAACGTTATGTCCCTATTGCTATTGCGACTAACTTTCACAACTTAACTTGTGAATATCATCAAATGACATTTCTTTCTATTCTACATTCCTATTACTAAGACACGAGTACTACTCGGTGTGAGACCCTACAGCCTGACCTTACTACAGGTTGGGGCTCGAAACCCCTAGACGACGGTCACTACGAGCAGTAGCTGTCGTCCCTGTTTCAGAGTCATCATAACGTGATCGACCCTTTGACAAAAAGTGTCATAGGGTTTGCATTGGCCGTGTCAGTGATGAATTCCGTTAGCTAAAATCCCTTCGTCAAGACTGTGTTTGATGTTGGCCTAGGGTATGGTTTTCTGTCAACCCTATTAGACAACATTGGTCAGTATACGGCGGTCTTTATTGTATACACGTTGTACAACTTGCAACGTACCCCGGCCGAGGATTAACATAAAGACCGTACTGAGCCTATAACACTAACTTCCCTTTAATGGAAGTGACGAATCCCATCTTAGTCACTTACTTACCTAGAGAGCTTCTGGTGCAACCCAACCTAAGATCTTTCATCAGGACTGGTCCTCGAAGCTAGATCATGGGTCTAAGCTACACCGTCCGTTCACAGGTTTATACAGATGACTTCAGGTCTTAAGGATCAACTAACCTATCAACACCCTAGAGTTATTAAAGACAGATCATTAAAGTTAACCATTTAATAACTCTAACTTGGTCGTTCAGTGAACTCATTCTCTAATGAGCACCTGTGTCTCGTCTCCGACTTCAGCAAGTCGAATGACTATGAGATCATCATTACCCGAAGGTAAGACGAAGACACAGTGATCTATCCGATGTGTCGATATCCAGTTCTCGACACATCTACGATCACGAACCGTTTTAGACTTACGTTTCGTCTCGGTCTCTTACTTACTCATAATCGAGATCTCATCTAGATGTGTAAGGACCTAACTCTAAGTCTATGGATATTATCTAAGTATATTAATACAAATGATTTATACTTAGAATAATACGTACCATATACGGTATGAACAAGACGTATAATCTAGATAAATTGCCTTATGGGCACATATCTTCCTACAGTGGTATCAGAGTATGTAGGAATATGATGCCCTCAAGGCCATTTATTCCTGTGTGAATAGCACAAACATCTTATTCGAAATAACAGTAAGATGTTTGGTAATAATTTATCTAAGTTATATTGTAATGTAGTTAACATTAGATATCGACTTAGGTAAAGTCCTGAGACTTTATGCAAGGTTAAACGGGTATCGAGATGAGTATCTCGATCATGGAGAAACGTTTGACCGTCTGTAGCATAAGTCTGAAATGGTTCGTGGTCATAGATGTTTCGAGACAAGGATATCGAAACATCGGATAGACCATTGTGTCTTAGTCTTCACCGTTTAACGGTGGCGATGATCTCATGATCGCTTGACTTGGCGAAGTCGAAGACGAGACACAGGTGCTCATTAGAATGAGTTCACTGAACGATCCACTAGAGTTATCATATGGTTATATTGACCAATCTGTCAGTGATAACTCTGAGTGATGATAGGATAGTTGGTCTTTTGACTTGAGGTCATTTTGACAGACCTGTGCGTGAACGGTGCCACTTAGATCAACTGACCTAGCTTCGAGGCAAGGCCTGTCGAAAGGTCTTTTGATTGGGTGTCACTTGAAACGTACGAGGCGAGTAATGACCAAGAGAGGATTCGTCTCTCCCGGTCAATGGGAGTTAGTGTCGTAGAGTTAGTTCGGTCTTTAGTAAAAACTCTGCGCAGAGTATGTTGGAAGAAGTCCAACATTAGTTGACTAAAGATCGATAGAAACTAACCGGAGTCAAGTTATTGGGGTTGACAGTTTGACCGTACCCCAGACTTGATCTACACGACACAGTTAAGACGAAAAGACTATAACTACGGAATTCATCACGGAAACAGTCAGGTGGTCCCGACAATACTCATGTCAATGAGTCAACCACATAATGATGATTCCTGAAGCAGGGACGGCAACCACTGCTCGTGGTCACTGCCGTATAGGGCTTCGAGCCCAACCTGTTGTAAGGGTCAGGCTGTAGGGTCTCACACAGAGTGCAACGCTTCGTCTAGTAATATGTAGAAAATAGTTAGGGAAAATATTTGTATTTGATGCAAAAGAAGAGATAATTGCATTTGATGCAATATGGTAATTTAAGCTTAGATAGGGACTATTTTGCATTTGATGCAAAAGCGATTAAATGTGTATTAAATTGTTTAATACAATATTTAATAAAATAAACGCAAGGAAAAGTTCACGGGTAAGACGGGAATGTCCCGGTCTAGACCCAGGTTCGAACGGCGTCCAAATCGGACGCCGGAAGATCAAGAAAAAGCCAAAACAGCCCAAAATATCAGACCAGGCCAGACCCAGGCAGAACAGGCTGCCTGGGCTAGCCCAGGCGCTGCCTGGGCTAAGCCCAGGCTCGGCCTGGGCTAGCCAGGCACAAGCCTGGTCTAAGCCCAGGCTCGGCCTGGGCTAGCCCAGGCGCCTGGGCTAAGCCCAGGCGCGGGCCTGGGCAAGCCCAGGCCCGCCTGGGCTCTGCCCAACGCCTGGGCAGAGCCCAGGCGCGGGCCTGGGCTCGCCCAGGCCGCCTGGGCGAGCCCAGGCGCGGACCTGGGCTCGCCCAGGCGGCTGGGCAAGCCCAGGCGCGACCTGGGGTCTGCCCAGGCGCGACTCGGGCATTTTTGGCATGCGTGGGGCCCACCCATGGGCCCCACCTCTAGGGTTTTGAACCCTAAGTATGTTGAATCAAATGACGGCTGATTTTAGTCGAAAATCTAGCCTAGGGCTGATCTTTGGACACTCAATTGGAGGGTCAAACGAACTCCGATTGACGAACGGTTTTTTCCTATGCGTTCACCGTTGAACGCTTGTCGTATTGATAGGTTGTATCAATCCTGAAGCTCAACGGTGAGTGAGTTAAAATTCACGGAAGTTTGCACTTTGTGAAGTGAAAACTAACTTGATTTTAAATTAACTCTATTTTTAGTCCCACATCGGATTTTGAGAAAAGGGGAGAGTCCGCCGCCTATATAAATAGGGGTCTCCCCCCTTCCTCAAAACTCGTCCCAAGCTCTAGATCTGAGCGGCTCTCGTAAATGTTGGAGCACGCTCGGATCTAAGCTTAAATAAATATTTCTCTATCTCCCTAAAATTCTGCCTTACTCCTGCGGGCTCTGGCAAAGCCACAAAGGAGTTCGGATTCTGGATCCGAAATCTTGGCGGAGGTTTCACTCGCGTGAAACTTTCTTCGGCGGTTGGTTGGCTCGGCGGCACGGGGATTGATCGCCTCGGGATGCGGAGCGGTTCGAGGAGCGGTTCGGGGAGCGGTACAAGGAGCGGCTCGGCGTGGGACGGGAGCAGCTCGGAAGACGGCGCGGAACATCTCGCCTGCTCCAGGGCTGAGATTCCGGGTATGTGGTTAAAGTAGTTTATTAGCATTAGTTTAGTTTAATCGCAGTAGGCTAGATCCTTCTTGGGATGGTCAGACCCATCCCAAGTCGGCATAGATCTTGGCATAGGGTCTTGGACCTTAGGGCTAAGTTAGAAATTGTTTTTAACTGCATGTTAATTAGTTAACATAAGTTTTTTCTTCCGCTGCTATGATTTTTCTGTCTATGTTCCGACCGACTTAGGACGGGACTAGAGTTTTTGTGCCCTAGGGGAACGCCCAATTCCCAACGGTGGTATCAGAGCCTAGGTTTGCGTAGTCGATCTAGCATGCGATTAATTTTAAACTTAAGAATGCTTTTAAATACTTTTAAATTTTAAAGTTATTAGATAATTTTAAAAATGATTTGAAGTTCAAAATTCTATGTGTTATATTTTTCTTTTTGAACATGAAAATTTTTAAAATAACGTTTTAAAATTTATGTGATAATTTTTTAAAACTAATTTTAAATGTTTAAAAGTTTAAAACTATTTTGGATGCCTAAAATTTTTTATTTGATAAATTTTTAAGCATGAAAGTTTTAAAATGATGTTTTAATTTTATGAGATAATTTTAAAATTGATTTTAAAGATTAAAATTTTTATGAGATAAATTTTTCAAATAGCATGCAAAGTTAGTGATTTTAAAAATTAAGTTATTTTTATGAGATAAAAATAAAATATTTTAAAATCATATTTTAAATTTAAATGTTAAATTTATGTATGCATGCTAAAAATTGTTTATGCGATAAACTTTGTTTATTTAATTGTTAAATAGATATACACTTTCATTTTATGTTGATAAAATTAGTGTAGCTTTATTTTAATGGCTTGTTAATCTTGTCCCTTATTTGATAACACAAGACAACCTTTTAGGTTAGCCATTAAAAATGATTAAAATTTATTACTTGAATTTTAATGACATGCTATGTTTTAATAAATCATTAACAACAATATTAAGACCTAATACCTGATTAGGGTAGTCCTTTAAATGAATTTTCAATTCTAAATGTTATAATTAATTTTCATTAAAGGACTTCGCTTCTAGCGTTGTTAATAAAATTTATTAAAATCCTAACACCAAATAGGATAGCACGTGAACCTTATAGTTGATAAGGACTTAATAAAAGTTATTAAACAAATCCTAAAATTTTTTTGAATTTAAGGATTCAACTAGTTGATAGGATTAATTAGTTGTTAATAAAAGCTGTTTAGTCTATGGCATACATACAAAAATGACAAGCTTCATTCAATGGACCATGATCCAGTCAATGTGCTTGGCTAAGAGTTCTGGGTCAACCCTTGCTAGTCCAAGGGGTAGTGATCCTGGCTTAGTCAATTCCCTGGCTGAGTTCCGCTGGACCGCAATGTCGCGAATCATGATTGTATGACACCCTGGACTATATCTAAGTCAAATACGTTAATGGTCTTTTTTCAAGATTAGCCGTAGCCCTCCTTGTTTTAGGGGTTAGCAACTATAGGGCCCGTGTTATAGTTGTTGAGATACACTCAAGCTGTGACATGGCACCCTGTAGAAACCAACTCCTTAAATACATAAGATGAAATCTTGACTAACCCTAACCGTCGTCTCGTACCCCGAGCGCCGGCGTAAGTTAAGTCAACGATGTAGTCTGACTTGATGTAAGTCTAAAACCTGACCCAAACCGACGTGTCGTGCATACACCGAGCTGAGGGGCAAGTCAGGCTAGACATGAAAACAAGGGTCCGACTAGACTAGACATTGTGATTTGGATGAGCACACTCATGATCACGAATGGCTAGGGGCAAAAACCGATTAAGAGAGTCATATCCGATATGATCGATGAAGAGTCATCTTCCGATCGCAGAGTCAATCAACTTGTTGAGCTACACTCAAGGTTGTTTAGACTCAAGGTGATTGGAACTCTTACCCATTAATTTTAATTCGATTAAATCGTTCGTTATTAAGCTTTAAAACGATCATAAAATAGTGGGAGGATATAGATAGATAAAAGCCAATCTACCTATATTTAAATTTGAACATATGCTAAAACTAGGGCAAGACTATGTTTACCGAAAGAATCAATTGATAATATTGGAATTAGTTAACTGGTCAATAAGTTGATTAATTGAATATCAAGTTAAATTCTAATTGATAGAATTAAAACTATATTCTCGTTGACATTAATTGACCTTCTAAAGAACAGACTTAAGAAATATGATTTCATTAAGTTCTGGGTCCAACAAATAAATTAAAGCTACATGTCACTCGTCTCTATATGAGGCAGCTTGAACATATAGGACATTCAAAGTATGTTTCTCCCTACAACTTGTCGAGCTACCCTCAAGGTTGTATGGACAAACAATTTTGATCCGCAAAGTTCAAAGATTCGATCAAACCGTTTGAGTCGAATACGAGTGCATGAGCGATGCAAAACTATGTATCCCAACCAGATCTTGAGACAAGCAACTTCTTGAGCTACACTCAAGATTGCAAAGCTCAAGCATTTGGATACATAAGTTCCTTGCATAGCTATTTATTTATGTTGATATCTAAATGTGATTTAGAAAAGGAAGAAGGCACTTCGGAAAGTCAATTGAGAAAGTTAGTTTAATTTATCATTAGTAGAGGCATAAGTAGGAGGAAATGAAAACGTGACATATTTTGATGTCACATTTCAGAATAAGTTGTTATACAAAAGACGTTTAACACATTTTGACGAATGTCGTCACATTGCTTCTGAAGTAATGTTTTGTGTTAAGTAATTTGTAAATAACCATATATATATTAAATGTTAATATATAAATACACAAGATTGTCGCAAACTTATATAGTAAAATTAGACTAGGCCGTATCAAGAGATTAAGCTTCACAAGTCACATAAAGAGGGGTCTGACCTCTCGTATTATGAAGTCTACGGACACTTGTGAGTCTTAGCCTCTTAGATACAAAGGCCGAAACCCATCTGTAAGACAGTGGGAGAATGAGTTGTCGAACTCAGTCTCGTACATACTGATGTACCCGAGTCTAATTTTAACAAAATAAGTTATTCGTATATTTTACTAAGACACGTGTTCTTGATGAAACACAAGTCTGATAAAATAAAGAACGAAATGACTAAAGTATTTAAACTGATTCGATTAGATCGAATGGTCAAATACTTAGCTAAATAAAATCTTGTGTAATTAAAAGAAAATGTGATTTTCTCTCAGATCAAGTCTGTTAACACATCGGTGTGTTAAAAGGTATGAATCACACTTAATTAGATTTAGTGTGATCCATTATAAGTGACTCTGAGTTAAGTCCTCCCTCTGGGTTAAGTCCCAGATAGTAATGCCTAGGTTTTGATAGTGTTCTATTAGGACATTATCAATAATATATTCAATAAATCAATCATGAGGAAGTTGTAAAATTACTCGAATCTCGTGAGACGGATTGTCGAGTTAGACATCATAACTGATGATGACTTAGTCAACTTCTAGGATGAAATTCGGAGTAGTAACTCCGATTTAAAACTTGATGCAATCAGAATAGGTCCGTGTGCGTAAATAAATTGAGAATTTAGTTTACGTGCCCAAGGAAAATGTTTCCTCACTTTCTGCAAGTAAATCTTTAAGTTGAAAGATTGGTGCAGAAAAGAAAATAGTGAAGTACAATAATGTTGGACGGGAACGGTTTTCATCCTAATTTCTTTAAAACGGATTATGATGAAACCGGTTTCGCCAACAGATGTGTACAGATCTACTCGGACCAAAGCCAGTGTAAAACGCTTAGGTTGACCATGAAAATTTGCGGATTCACTTATAAGTTCGTTTTTTCTAAATATGATTTAGACGAACCAACTTATATGAATTAGCCAGATAGTTTTCAAGGTCAGTGGGAGCGTATAAATTACATGCGAATCATCAAAAGGATGGAACATATATTTTGACTAAGTAATCAAAGAGTTTGATACTTTATCAGAAAGAGATATGAACCATTTGAAATGACCAATAACTAATTTGAAATTATTATCGTAAGATACGACGAACTGGATAAGATCCAGGGAAATAAAGAATTATAGATTCCGATAGACCAAGTGAATTATTTGAATGAGATTCAAATGGTTGGTCTAACTCAAACATAAAAAACCCCTTAAGTCTATAGTGTAGACGGTTTTAGCAGATCCACTCACGAAGGCTCTATCACATGAAGTCGAGAAAACTTATGTGTAAAAATGGTATTAGATATCAAGATAAATGGGCCTGAGTGCAAGTGGGAGATGTAGGAATATGATGCCCTCAAGGCCATTTATTCCTGTGTGAATAGCACAAACATCTTGTTCGAAATAACAGTAAGCTGTTTGGTAATAATTTATCTAAGTTATATTGTAATGTAGTTAACATTAGATATCGACTTAGGTAAAGTCCTGAGACTTTATGCAAGGTCAAACGGGTATCGAGATGAGTATCTCGATCATGGAGAAACGTTTGACCGTCTGTAGCATAAGTCTGAAATGGTTCGTGGTCATAGATGTTTCGAGACAAGGATATCGAAACATCGGATAGACCATTGTGTCTTAGTCTTCACCGTTTAACGGTGGCGATGATCTCATGATCGCTTGACTTGGCGAAGTCGAAGACGAGACACAGGTGCTCATTAGAATGAGTTCACTGAACGATCCACTAGAGTTATCATATGGTTATATTGACCAATCTGTCAGTGATAACTCTGAGTGATGATAGGATAGTTGGTCTTTTGACTTGAGGTCATTTTGACAGACCTGTGCGTGAACGGTGCCACTTAGATCAACTGACCTAGCTTCGAGGCAAGGCCTGTCGAAAGGTCTTTTGATTGGGTGTCACTTGAAACGTACGAGGCGAGTAATGACCAAGAGAGGATTCGTCTCTCCCGGTCAATGGGAGTTAGTGTCGTAGAGTTAGTTCGGTCTTTAGTAAAAACTCTGCGCAGAGTATGTTGGAAGAAGTCCAACATTAGTTGACTAAAGATCGATAGAAACTAACCGGAGTCAAGTTATTGGGGTTGACAGTTTGACCGTACCCCAGACTTGATCTACACGACACAGTTAAGACGAAAAGACTATAACTACGGAATTCATCACGGAAACAGTCAGGTGGTCCCGACAATACTCATGTCAATGAGTCAACCACATAATGATGATTCCTGAAGCAGGGACGGCAACCACTGCTCGTGGTCACTGCCGTATAGGGCTTCGAGCCCAACCTGTTGTAAGGGTCAGGCTGTAGGGTCTCACACAGAGTGCAACGCTTCGTCTAGTAATATGTAGAAAATAGTTAGGGAAAATATTTGTATTTGATGCAAAAGAAGAGATAATTGCATTTGATGCAATATGGTAATTTAAGCTTAGATAGGGACTATTTTGCATTTGATGCAAAAGCGATTAAATGTGTATTAAATTGTTTAATACAATATTTAATAAAATAAACGCAAGGAAAAGTTCACGGGTAAGACGGGAATGTCCCGGTCTAGACCCAGGTTCGAACGGCGTCCAAATCGGACGCCGGATGATCAAGAAAAAGCCAAAACAGCCCAAAATATCAGACCAGGCCAGACCCAGGCAGAACAGGCTGCCTGGGCTAGCCCAGGCGCTGCCTGGGCTAAGCCCAGGCTCGGCCTGGGCTAGCCAGGCACAAGCCTGGGCTAAGCCCAGGCTCGGCCTGGGCTAGCCCAGGCGCGCCTGGGCTCTGCCCAGGCGCGGGCCTGGGCAAGCCCAGGCCCGCCTGGGCTCTGCCCAGCGCCTGGGCAGAGCCCAGGCGCGGGCCTGGGCTCGCCCAGGCCGCCTGGGCGAGCCCAGGCGCGGACCTGGGCTCCCCCAGGCGGCTGGGCGAGCCCAGGCGCGACCTGGGGTCTGCCCAGGCGCGACTCGGGCATTTTTGGCATGCGTGGGGCCCACCCATGGGCCCCACCTCTAGGGTTTTGAACCCTAAGTATGTTGAATCAAATGACGGCTGATTTTAGTCGAAAATCTAGCCTAGGGCTGATCTTTGGACACTCAATTGGAGGGTCAAACGAACTCCGATTGACGAACGGTTTTTTCCTATGCATTCACCGTTGAACGCTTGTCGTATTGATAGGTTGTATCAATCCTGAAGCTCAACGGTGAGTGAGTTAAAATTCACGGAAGTTTGCACTTTGTGAAGTGCAAACTAACTTGATTTTAAATTAACTCTATTTTTAGTCCCACATCGGATTTTGAGAAAAGGGGAGAGTCCGCCGCTTATATAAATAGGGGTCTCCCCCCTTCCTCAAAACTCGTCCCAAGCTCTAGATCTGAGCGGCTCTCGTAAATGTTGGAGCACGCTCGGATCTAAGCTTAAATAAATATTTCTCTATCTCCCTAAAATTCTGCCTTACTCCTGCGGGCTCTGGCAAAGCCACAAAGGAGTTCGGATTCTGGATCCGAAATCTTGGCGGAGGTTTCACTCGCGTGAAACTTTCTTCGGCGGTTGGTTGGCTCGGCGGCACGGGGATTGATTGCCTCGGGATGCGGAGCGGTTCGAGGAGCGGTCCGGGGAGCGGTACAAGGAGCGGCTCGGCGTGGGACGGGAGCAGCTCGGAAGACGGCGCGGAACATCTCGCCTGCTCCAGGGCTGAGATTCCGGGTATGTGGTTAAAGTAGTTTATTAGCATTAGTTTAGTTTAATCGCAGTAGGCTAGATCCTTCTTGGGATGGTCAGACCCATCCCAAGTCGGCATAGATCTTGGCATAGGGTCTTGGACCTTAGGGCTAAGTTAGAAATTGTTTTTAACTGCATGTTAATTAGTTAACATAAGTTTTTTCTTCCGCTGCTATGATTTTTCTGTCTATGTTCCGACCGACTTAGGACGGGACTAGAGTTTTTGTGCCCTAGGGGAACGCCCAATTCCCTACAGTGGTATCAGAGTCTGCGCGCAAGATTTTATTTAACACTTTGATGTGTTAACACTATTTTCACTATTGGCTCTGCCCAGGCTGGTCTGCGCGCGCAGGTCAAGTCAGTGGGGCCCACTGGTGGGCCCCACACGCCTAGGGTTGCGAACCCTAGGCAGAATTCCTTGACGGCTACAGTTTTGTGTTTTGGGTGGCTTTGGGCTGATCTTTGGACACTCAATTGGAGGGTCAAACGACCTCCGATTGACGAACCGTTTTTTCCTATGCGTTCACCGTTGAACGCTTGTCGTATTGATAGGTTGTATCAATCCTGAAGCTCAACGGTGAGTGAGTTAAAATTCACGGAAGTTTGCACTTTGTGAAGTGCAAACTAACTTGATTTTATTAACTCTATTTTTAGTCCCACATCGGATTTTGAGAAAAGGGGAGAGTCAGCCGCCTATATAAATAGGGGTCTCCCCCCTTCCTCAAAACTCGTCCCAAGCTCTAGATCTGAGCGGCTCCCGTAAATGTTGGAGCACGCTCGGATCTAAGCTTAAATAAATATTACTCTCCTCCCTAAATTTCTGCCTTACTCCTGCGGGCTCTAGCAAAGCCTCAAAGGAGTTCGGATTCTGGATCCGAAATCTTGGCGGAGGTTTCACTCGCGTAAAACTTTCTTCGGCGGTTGGTTGGCTCGGCGGCACGGGGATTGATCGCCTCGGGATGCGGAGCGGTTCGAGGAGCGGTTCGGGGAGCGGTTCAAGGAGCGGCTCGGCGTGGGACGGGAGCAGCTCGGAAGACGGCGCGGAACATCTCTCCTGCTCCAGGGCTGAGATTCCGGGTATGTGGTTAAAGTAGTTTATTAGCATTAGTTTAGTTTAATCGTAGTAGGCTAGATCCTTCTTGGGATGGTCAGACCCATCCCAAGTCGGCATAGATCTTGGCATAGGGTCTTGGACCTTAGGGCCAAGTTAAAATTGTTTTAACTTGCATGTTAATATAGATTAACTGTTTTTCTTCCGCTGCTTTTGATTTTCCTGTCTATGTTCCGTCCGACTTAGGACGGGACTAGAAATTTTGTGCCCCAAGGTCCGCCCAATTCCCAACAGTGGTATCACTGTAGATAAATTTAATAACTCTCGACAAGCCTATGGAATCAGAGCTTGTTGAGCTTGAGTACGGGTTCTCGGGTTATGAGCCGACCCGAAGTAATCGCTCTTACCGTACCGAGTCTTGATAAGATGGTGATCTTATAATGGGTTGGGCATTGTCGAGAGGCATGCCGTAAAACAAGTTTCTGAGGTATCTTGTGACGGGTCTAGGGTGCTATGGATGATGGGCCTTAACAGCGTCGCAATGATATCAGAGTGAAACCCAACAGTGGTATCAGAAAAAACTTATGTTAACTAATTAACATGCAGTTAAAAACAATTTCTAACTTAGCCCTAAGGTCCAAGACCCTATGCCAAGATCTATGCCGACTTGGGATGGGTCTGACCATCCCAAGAAGGATCTAGCCTACTGCTATTAAACTAAACTAATGCTAATAAACTACTTTAACCACATACCCGGAATCTCAGCCCTGGAGCAGGCGAGATGTTCCGCGCCGTCTTCCGAGCTGCTCCCGTCCCACGCCGAGCCGCTCCTTGTACCGCTCCCCGAACCGCTCCTCGAACCGCTCCGCATCCCGAGGCGATCAATCCCCGTGCCGCCGAGCCAACCAACCGCCAAAGAAAGTTTCACGCGAGTGAAACCTCCGCCAAGATTTCGGATCCAGAATCCGAACTCCTTTGTGGCTTTGCTAGAGCCCGCAGGAGTAAGGCAGAATTTTAGGGAGATAGAGAAATATTTATTTAAGCTTAGATCCGAGCGTGCTCCAACATTTACGAGAGCCGCTCAGATCTAGAGCTTGGGACGAGTTTTGAGAAAAGGGGGAGACCCCTATTTATATATGCGGCGGACTCTCCCCTTTTCTCAAAATCCGATGTGGGACTAAATAATGAGTTAATTGAAATCAAGTTAGTTTGCACTTCACAAAGTGCAAACTTCCGTGAATTTTAACTCACTCACCGTTGAGCTTCAGGATTGATACAACCTATCAATACGACAAGCGTTCAACGGTGAACGCATAGGAAAAAACGGTTCGTCAATCGGAGGTCGTTTGGCCCTCCAATTGAGTGTCCAAAGATTGACAAAAATCAGATTTTCGCCAAAGAAATCAGCCGTCATGCAAATCTGTGATTAGGGTTCGAAACCCTAGGCTTGGGGCCCACCAGTGGGCCCCGCTGCATCAATCGCGCGCGCAAAATGGCCTGGGCAGAGCCCAGGCCGCGCCTGGGCTCGCCCAGGCGCCTGGGCAGAGCCCAGGCGGCCTGGGCTTAGCCCAGGCGGCCTGGGCTTGCCCAGGCTTGCGCCTGGGCTTGCCCAGGCCGAGCCTGGGCTTAGCCCAGGCTTGTGCCTGGCTAGCCCAGGCCGAGCCTGGGCTTAGCCCAGGCTTGTGCCTGGCTAGCCCAGGCCGAGCCTGGGCTTAGCCCAGGCAGCGCCTGGGTTAGCCCAGGCAGCCTGTTCTGCCTGGGCTTGTCCTGGTCTGATTCTTTGGACTGTTTTGGCTCTAACTTGAGCATTTGGTGTCCGATTTGGACGCCGTTCGAACCTGGGTCTAGACCGGGACATTCCCGTCTTACCCGTGAACTTTTCCTTGCGTTTATATTATTAAATATTGTATTAAACAATTTAATACACATTTAATCGCTTTTGCATCAAATGCAAAATAGTCCCTATCTAAGCTTAAATTACCATATTGCATCTAATGCAATTATTTCATCCCTTGCATCAAAAATGCAATTATTCTCCCTAACTAATTTCTACCTATTACTAGACGAAGCATTACACTCTGTGTGAGACCCTACAGCCTGACCCTTACAACAGGTTGGGCTCGAAGCCCTATACGGCAGTGACCACGAGCAGTGGTTGCCGTCCCTGCTTCAGGAATCATCATTATGTGGTTGACTCATTGACATGAGTATTGTCGGGACCACCTGACTGTTTCCGTGATGAATTCCGTAGTTATAGTCTTTTCGTCTTAACTATGTCGTGTAGATCAAGTCTGGGGTATGGTCAAACTGTCAACCCCAATAACTTGACTCCGGTTAGTTTCTATCGATCTTTAGTCAACTAATGTTGGACTTCTTCCAACATACTCTGCGCAGAGTTTTTACTAAAGACCGAACTAACTCTATGACACTAACTCCCATTGACCGGGAGAGACGAATCCTCTCTTGGTCATTACTCGCCTCGTACGTTTCAAGTGACACCCAATCAAAAGACCTTTCGACAGGCCTTGCCTCGAAGCTAGGTCAGTTGATCTAAGTGGCACCGTTCACGCACAGGTCTGTCAAAATGACCTCAAGTCAAAAGACCAACTATCCTATCATCACTCAGAGTTATCACTGACAGATTGGTCAATGTAACCATATGATAACTCTAGTGGATCGTTCAGTGAACTCATTCTAATGAGCACCTGTGTCTCGTCTTCGACTTCGCCAAGTCAAGCGATCATGAGATCATCGCCACCGTTAAACGGTGAAGACTAAGACACAATGGTCTATCCGATGTTTCGATATCCTTGTCTCGAAACATCTATGACCACGAACCATTTCAGACTTATGCTACAGACGGTCAAACGTTTCTCCATGATCGAGATACTCATCTCGATACCCGTTTGACCTTGCATAAAGTCGCAGGACTTTACCTAAGTCGATATCTAATGTTAACTACATTACAATATAACTTAGATAAATTATTACCAAACAGCTTACTGTTATTTCGAACAAGATGTTTGTGCTATTCACACAGGAATAAATCGACTTAGGTAAAGTCCTGAGACTTTATGCAAGGTCAAACGGGTATCGAGATGAGTATCTCGATCATGGAGAAACGTTTGACCGTCTGTAGCATAAGTATGAAATGGTTCGTGGTCATAGATGTTTCGAGACAAGGATATCGAAACATCGGATAGACCATTGTGTCTTAGTCTTCACCGTTTAACGGTGGCGATGATCTCATGATCGCTTGACTTGGCGAAGTCGAAGACGAGACACAGGTGCTCATTAGAATGAGTTCACTGAACGATCCACTAGAGTTATCATATGGTTACATTGACCAATCTGTCAGTGATAACTCTGAGTGATGATAGGATAGTTGGTCTTTTGACTTGAGGTCATTTTGACAAACCTGTGCGTGAACGGTGCCACTTAGATCAACTGACCTAGCTTCGAGGCAAGGCCTGTCGAAAGGTCTTTTGATTGGGTGTCACTTGAAACGTACGAGGCGAGTAATGACCAAGAGAGGATTCGTCTCTCCCGGTCAATGGGAGTTAGTGTCGTAGAGTTAGTTCGGTCTTTAGTAAAAACTCTGCGTAGAGTATGTTGGAAGAAGTCCAACATTAGTTGACTAAAGATTGATCGAAACTAACCGGAGTCAAGTTATTGGGGTTGACAGTTTGACCGTACCCCAGACTTGATCTACACGACACAATTTAGACGAAGAGACTATAACTGCGGAAATCATCACGGAAACAGTCAGGTGGTCCCGACAATACTCATGTCAATGAGTCAACCACATAATGATGATTCCTGAAGCAGGGACGGCAACCACTGCTCGTGGTCACTGCCGTATAGGGCTTCGAGCCCAACCTGTTGTAAGGGTCAGGCTGTAGGGTCTCACACAGAGTGCAACGCTTCGTCTAGTAATAGGTAGAAATTAGTTAGGGAGAATAATTGCATTTTTGATGCAAGGAATGAAATAATTTCATTTGATGTAATATGATAATTTAAGCTTAGATAGGGACTATTTTGCATTTGATGCAAAAGCGATTAAATGTGTATTAAATTGTTTAATACAATATTTAATAAAATAAACGCAAGGAAAAGTTCACGGGTAAGACAGGAATATCCCGATCTAGACCCAGGTTCGAACGGCGTCCAAATCGGACGCCGGATGATCAAGAAAAAGCCAAAACAGCCCAAAATATCAGACCCAGGCAGAACAGGCTGCCTGGGCTAGCCCAGGCGCTTCCTGGGCTAAGCCCAGGCTCGGCCTGGGCTAGCCAGGCACAAGCCTGGGCTAAGCCCAGGCTCGGCCTGGGCTAGCCCAGGCGCCTGGGCTCTGCCCAGCGCCTGGGCAGAGCCCAGGCGCGGGCCTGGGCACGCCCAGGCCGCCTGGGCGAGCCCAGGCGCGGGCCTGGGCACGCCCAGGCGCCTGGGCGAGCCCAGGCGCGGCCTGGGCTCTGCCCATGCTGGTCTGCGCGCGCAGGTCAAGTCAGTGGGGCCCACTGGTGGGCCCCACACGCCTAGGGTTGCGAACCCTAGGCAGAATTCCTTGACGGCTGCAGTTTTGTGTTTTGGGTGGCTTTGGGCTGATCATTGGACACTCAATTGGAGGGTCAAACGACCTCCGATTGACGAACCGTTTTTTCCTATGCGTTCACCGTTGAACGCTTGTCGTATTGATAGGTTGTATCAATCCTGAAGCTCAACGGTGAGTGAGTTAAAATTCACGGAAGTTTGCACTTTGTGAAGTGCAAACAAACTTGATTTTAACTGACCCAAATAATTAGTCCCACATCGGATTTTGAGAAAAGGGGAGAGTCCGCCGCCTATATAAATAGGGGTCTCCCCCCTTTCTCAAAACTCGTCCCAAGTTCTAGATCTGAGCGGCTCTCGTAAATGTTGGAGCACGCTCGGATCTAAGCTTAAATAAATATTTCTCTATCTCCCTAAATTTCTGCCTTACTCCTGCGGGCTCTAGCAAAGCTACAAAGGAGTTAGGATTCTGAATCTGAAATCTTGGCGGAGGTTTCACTCGCGTGAAACTTTCTTCGGCGCGTGGTTGGCTCGGCGGCACGGGGATTGATCGCCTCGGGATGCAGAGCGGATCGAGGAGCGGTTCGGGGAGCGGATCAAGGAGCGGCTCGGCGTGGGACGGGAGCAGCTCGGAAGACGGCGCGGAACATCTCGCCTGCTCCAGGGCTGAGATTCCGGGTATGTGGTTAAAGTAGTTTATTAGCATTAGTTTAGTTTAATCGCAGTAGGCTAGATCCTTCTTGGGATGGTCAGACCCATCCCAAGTCGGCATAGATCTTGGCATAGGGTCTTGGACCTTAGGGCCAAGTTAAAATTGTTTTAAATTGCATGTTAATTTAGATTAACTGTTTTTCTTCCGCTGCTTTTGATTTTCCTGTCTATGTTCCGTCCGAGTTAGGACGGGACTAGAGTTTTTATGCCCTAAGGGAACGCCCAATTCCCAACAGACGGTGCCACTTATATCAACTGACCTAGCTTCGAGGCAATGCCTGTCGAAAGGTCTTTTGATTGGGTGTCACTTGAAACGTACGAGGCGAGTAATGACCAAGAGAGGATTCGTCTCTCCCGGCCAATGGGAGTTAGTGTCGTAGAGTTAGTTCGGTCTTTAGTAAAAACTCTGCGCAGAGTATGTTGGAAGAAGTCCAACATTAGTTGACTAAAGATCGATAGAAACTAACCGGAGTCAAGTTATTGGGGTTGACAGTTTGACCGTACCCCAGACTTGATCCGAACGACATATTTAAGACGAAGAGACTATAACTGCGGAATTCATCACGGAAACAGTCAGGTGGTCCTGACAATACTCATGCCAATGAGTTAACCACATAATGATGATTCCTGAAGCAGGGACGGCAACCACTGCTCGTGGTCACTGCCGTATAGGGCTTCAAGCCCAACCTGTTGTAAGGGTCAGGCTGTAGGGTCTCACACAGAGTGCAACGCTTCGTCTAGTAATAGGTAGAAATTAGTTAGGGAGAATAATTGCATTTGATGCAAAAGAAGAGAAAATTGCATTTTATGCAATATGGTAATTTAAGCTTAGATATGGACTATTTTGCATTTGATGCAAAAGCGATTAAATACGTATTAAATTGTTTAATAGAATATTTAATAAAAATAAACGCAAGGAAAAGTTCACGGGTAAGACGGGAATGTCCCGGTCTATGCCCAGGTTCGAACGGCGTCCAAATCGGACGCCAGATGATCAAGTTATGCCCAAAACAGCCCAAAGGGTCAGATCAGGCCAGACCAGGCAGACTAGCCCAGTCTGAACCTGGTCTGGCCTGCTGGCCAGACCCAGTCAAGCCCAAGCCGGCCTGGGCCTGGGTGCCCAGACCCGCCTGGGCCTGGGCGCCCGGCCCAGGCCATGGCCCCGGGCGCCTGGGCGCAGGCCCAGGCGCTGTGCGCCTGGGCCTGGGCCCAGGCGGCCCAGGACGCCTGGGCGCTGGGCGCCCAGGCGTTCTGGGCCGGGCGCCTGGCCCGGCCCAGGCGTTCTGGGCCGGGCGCCTGGGCGCCCGCGCCCAGACTTGGGCGCCCGTGCCCAGGTCTGGGTTTGGGCGCCCAGTCAGATTTGTGGGTCCCACCTTTGGGTGTGGAACCCTAGGTTTAATGGGCATTTTTTGACGGCTCGTTTTTGTGAAAAACTAGCCTAGGGCTGATCTTTGGACACTCAATTGGAGGGTCAAACGAACTCCGATTGACGAACCGTTTTTTCCTATGCGTTCACCGTTGAACGCTTGTCGTATTGATAGGTTGTATCAATCTTGAAGCTCAACGGTGAGTGAGTTAAAATTCACGGAAGTTTGCACTTTGTGAAGTGCAAACTAACTTGATTTTAATTAACTCATTGTTTAGTCCCACATCGGATTTTGAGAAAAGGGGAGAGTCCGCCGCCTATATAAATAGGGGTCTCCCCCCTTTCTCAAAACTCGTCCCAAGCTCTAGATCTGAGCGTCTCTCGTAAATGTTGGAGCACGCTCGGATCTAAGCTTAAATAAATATTTCTCTATCTCCCTAAATTTCTGCCTCACTCCTGCGGGCTCTAGCAAAGCTACAAAGGAGTTCGGATTCTGAATCTGAAATCTTGGCGGAGGTTTCACTCGCGTGAAACTTTCTTCGGCGCGTGGTTGGCTCGGCGGCACGGGGATTGATCGCCTCGGGATGCAGAGCGGATCGAGGAGCGGTTCGGGGAGCGGATCAAGGAGCGGCTCGGCGTGGGACGGGAGCAGCTCGGAAGACGGCGCGGAACATCTCGCCTGCTCCAGGGCTGAGATTCCGGGTATGTGGTTAAAGTAGTTTATTAGCATTAGTTTAGTTTAATCGCAGTAGGCTAGATCCTTCTTGGGATGGTCAGACCCATCCCAAGTCGGCATAGATCTTGGCATAGGGTCTTGGACCTTAGGGCCAAGTTAAAATTGTTTTAACTTGCATGTTAATTTAGATTAACTGTTTTTCTTCCGCTGCTTTTGATTTTCCTGTCTATGTTCCGTCCGACTTAGGACGGGACTAGAGTTTTTATGCCCTAAGGGAACGCCCAATTCCCAACGGTGGTATCAGAGCCTAGGTTTGCGTAACGATCTAGGTACTGCGATTTTATTAAACGTGTTTAATGCTTTTAAATACTTTTTTAATTTAAAATGTTTTTAAAATTATGAGATAAATTTTAAAAAAATGTTTTAGATGTTCTAAAATTTTCTTTGAAATTTTTTGAACATGGAAATTTTTTTAATGACGTTTTAAAATTTATGTGATAACTTTTAAAACTAATTTTTTTTTTTTAAAAAGTTTAAAATTTATTTTGGATGCCTAAAAAATTTTTATATGATAAATTTTTAAGCATGAAAATTTTAAAATGATGATTTTAAGTTTATGTAAAATTGATTTTAAGGCTTTAAATGTTTATGCGATAAATTTTTTTAAACGTAGCATGCAAATTAGTGATTTTAAAATTAAGTTTTTTTTATGAGATAAAAATAAAATAATTTCAAAATCATATTTTAAATTTAATTGTTAAATTTATGTTTGCATGCAGAAATAGTTTATGCGATAAACTTAGTATATTTAAATGTTAAATAGTTGTGCACTATCTTTATGGGATAAATTAGTGTAGCTTTATTTTTTATGGCTTGTTAATCTTGTCCCTTATTTGATAACACAAGACAACCTCGTAGGTTAGCCATTAAAAATGATTAAAATTTATTACTTGAATTTTAATGACATGCTATGTTTTAATAAATCATTAACAACAATATTAAGACCTAATTCCTGATTAGGGTAGTCCTTTAAATGATTTTAAATTCTAATTGTTATAATTAATTTTCATTAAAGGACTTCGCTTCTAGCGTTGTTAATAAAAATTTATTAAAATCCTAATAACGATTAGGGTAGCACGTGAACCTTATAGTTGATAAGGACTTAATAAAAGTTATTAAACATATCCTAAAATTTTGAATTTAAGGATTCAACTAGTTGATAGGATTAATTAGTTGTTAATAAAAGCTGTTTAGTCTATGGCATACATACAAAAATGACAAGCTTCATTCAATGGACCATGATCCAGTCAATGTGCTTGGCTAAGAGTTCTGGATCACCCTTTAAGGGATAGTGATCCTGGCTTAGTCAATTCCCTGGCTGAGTTCCGCTGGACCACAATGTCGCGAATCATGATTGTATGACACCCTGGACTATATCTAAGTCAAATACGTTAATGATCTTTTTCAAGATTAGCCGTAGCCCTCCTTGTTTTAGGGGTTAGCAACTATAGGGCCCGTGTTATAGTTGTTGAGATACACTCAACCTGTGACATGGTAACCCTGTAGAAACCAACTCCTTAAATACATAAGATGAAATCTTGACTAACCCTAACCGTCGTCTCGTACCCCGAGCGCCGGCGTAAGTTAAGTCAACAATGTAGTCTGCCTAGATGTAGTCTAAGACCTGACCCAAACCGACGTGTCGTGCATACACCGAGCTGAGGGGCGAGTCAGGCTAGACACGAAAACAAGGGTCCGACTAGACTAGACATTGTGATTTGGATGAGCACACTCATGATCACGAATGGATAGGGGCAAAAACCGATTAAGAGAGTCATATCCGATATGATCGATGAAGAGTCATCTTCCGATCGCAGAGTCAATCAACTTGTTGAGCTACACTCAAGGTTGTTTAGACTCAAGGTGATTGGAACTCTTACCCATTAATTTTAATTCGATTAAATCGTTCGTTATTAAGCTTTAAAACGTTCGTAAAATTAGTGGGAGGATATAGATAGATAAAAGCCAATCTACCTATATTTAATATTGAACATATGCTAAAACTAGGGCAAGACTATGTTTACCGAAAGAATCAATTGATAATATTGGAATTAGTTAACTGGTCAATAAGTTGATTAATTGAATATCGAGTTAAATTCTAATTGATAGAATTAAAACTATGTTCTCGTTGACATTAAATGACCTTCTAAAGAACAGACTTAAGAAATATGATTTCATTAAGTTCTGGGTCCAACAAATAAATTAAAGCTACATGTCACTCGTCTCTATATGAGGCAGCTTGAACATATAGGACATTCAAAGTATGTTTCTCCCTACAACTTGTCGAGCTACCCTCAAGGTTGTATGGACAAACAATTTTGATCCGCAAAGTTCGAGAATTCGATTAAACCGTTTGAATCGAATACGAGTGCATGAGCGATGCAAAACTATGTATCCCAACCGGATCTTGAGACAAGCAACTTCTTGAGCTACACTCAAGATTGCAAAGCTCAAGCGTTTGGATACGTAAGTTGATTGCATAGCTATTTATTTATGTTGATATCTAAATGTGATTTAGAAAAGGAAGAAGGCACTCCGGAAAGTCAATCGAGTTAAATAGTTTAAATTTATCATTAGTAAAGGCATAAGTAGGAGGAAATGAAAATGTGACATATTTTAATGTCACATTTCGGAATAAGTTGTTATACAAAAGACGTTTAACACATTTTGACGAATGTCGTCACATTGCTTCTGAAGTAATGTTTTGTGTTAAGTAATTTGTAAATAACTAAATATATATTAAATGTTAATATATGAATACACAAGATAGTAGCAAACTTATATGGTAAACTTAGACTAGGCTGTATCAAGAGATTAAGCTTCACAAGTCACATAAAGAGGGGTCTGACCTCTCGTATTATGAAGTCTACGGACGCTTGTGAGTCTTAGCCTCTTAGATACAATGGCCGAAGCCCATCTGTGAGACAGTGGGAGAATGAGTTGTCGAACTCAGTCTCGTACATACTGATGTACCCGAGTCTATTTTTTTTTCAAAATAAGTTATTCGTATATTTTATTAAGACACGTGTTCTTGATGAAACACAAGTCTGATAAAATAAAGAAACGAAATGACTAAAGTATTTAAACTGATTCGATTAGATCGAATGGTCAAATACTTAGCTAAATAAAATCTTGTGTAATTAAAAGAAAATGTGATTTTCTCTCAGATCAAGTCTGTTAACACATCGGTGTGTTAAAAGGTATGAATCACACTTAATTAGATTTAGTGTGATCCATTGTAAGTGACTCTGAGTTAAGTCCTCCCTCTGGGTTAAGTCCCATATAATAATGCCTAGGTTTTGATAAAGTTCCATGAGAACATTATCAATAAGATATTCATTAAATCAATCACGAGGAAGTCGCATATTTACTCGAATTTCGTGAGACGAAAAGTCGAGTTAAGACATCATAACCGATGATGACTTAGTCAACTTCTAGGATGAAATCCGGAGTAGTAACTCCGATTTAAAACTTGATGAAGGTCCGTGTGCGTAAATAAATTTGAGAATTTAGTTTACGTGCCCAAGGAAAATGTTTCCTCACTTTCTGCAAGTAAATCTTTAAAAGATTGGTGCAGAAAGAAAATAGTGAAGTACAATCTTGTTGGTCGAGAACGGTTTTCATCCTAATTTCTTTAAAACGGATTATGATGAAACCGGTTTCGCCAACAGATGTGTACAGATCTACTCGGACCAAAGCTCGATGTAAACGCTCAGTTTGACCGTGAAAATTTGAGCATTCACTTATAAGTTCGTTTTTCTAAATATGATTTAGACGAACCAACTTATATGAATTAGCCAAAGAGTTTTCAAGGTCAGTGGGAGCGTGTAAATTACATGCGAGGCATCAAAGAGATAGAACATATATTTTGATTAAGTAATCAAAAAGTTTGATTATTTATCAGAAATGAATATGAACAATTTGAAATGACCAATAACTAATTTAAAATTATTATCGTAAGGTACGATGAACTGGATAAGATCCAGGGAAATAAAATATTATAGATTTCGATAGACCAAGTGAATTATTTGAATAAGATTCAAAAGGTTGGTCTGACATAAACATAGAAACCCCTTAAGTCTATAGTGTAGACGGTTTTAGCAAATCCACTCACGAAGGCTCTATCACATGAAGTCGGGAAAACTTATGTGTAAAAACGATATTAGATATCGAGATAAATGGGCCTGAGTGCAAGTGGGAGATGTAGGAATATGATGCCCTCAAGGCCATTTATTCCTGTGTGAATAGCACAAACATCTTGTTCGAAATAACAGTAAGCTGTTTGGTAATAATTTATCTAAGCTATATTGTAATGTAGTCAACATTAGATATAAACTTAGGTAAAGTCCTGAGACTTTATGCAAGGTCAAACGGGTATCGAGATGAGTATCTCGATCATGGAGAAACGTTTGACCGTCTGTAGCATAAGTCTAAAATGGTTCGTGGTCGTAGATGTTTCGAGACAAGGATATCGAAACATCGGATAGACCATTGTGTCTTAGTCTTCACCGTTTAGCGGTGGCGATGATCTCATGATCGCTTGACTTAGCGAAATCGAAGACGAGACACAGGTGCTCATTAGAATGAGTTCACTGAACGATCCACTAGAGTTATCATATGGTTATATTGACCAATCTGTCAGTGATAACTCTGAGTGATGATAGGATAGTTGGTCTTTTGACTTGAGGTCATTTTGAGAAACCTGTGCGTGAACGGTGCCACTTATATCAACTGACCTAGCTTCGAGGCAATGCCTGTCGAAAGGTCTTTTGATTGGGTGTCACTTGAAACGTACGAGGCGAGTAATGACCAAGAGAGGATTCGTCTCTCCCGGTCAATGGGAGTTAGTGTCGTAGAGTTTGTTCGGTCTTTAGTAAAAACTCTGCGCAGAGTATGTTGGAAGAAGTCCAACATTAGTTGACTAAAGATCGATAGAAACTAACCGGAGTCAAGTTATTGGGGTTGACAGTTTGACCGTACCCCAGACTTGATCCGAACGACATATTTAAGACGAAGAGACTATAACTGCGGAATTCATCACGGAAACAGTCAGGTGGTCCTGACAATACTCATGCCAATGAGTTAATCACATAATGATGATTCCTGAAGCAGGGACGGCAACCACTGCTCGTGGTCACTGCCGTATAGGGCTTCGAGCCCAACCTGTTGTAAGGGTCAGGCTGTAGGGTCTCACACAGAGTGCAACGCTTCGTCTAGTAATAGGTAGAAATTAGTTAGGGAGAATAATTGCATTTGATGCAAAAGAAGAGAAAATTGCATTTGATGCAATATGGTAATTTAAGCTTAGATAGGGACTATTTTGCATTTGATGCAAAAGCGATTAAATACGTATTAAATTGTTTAATAGAATATTTAATAAAAATAAACGCAAGGAAAAGTTCACGGGTAAGACGGGAATGTCCCGGTCTACGCCCAGGTTCGAACGGCGTCCAAATCGGACGCCAGATGATCAAGTTATGCCCAAACCAGCCCAAAGGGTCAGATCAGGCCAGACCAGGCAGACTAGCCCAGTCTGAACCTGGTCTGGCCTGCTGGCCAGACCCAGTCAAGCCCAAGCCGGCCTGGGCCTGGGCGCCCAGACCCGCCTGGGCCTGGGCGCCCGGCCCAGGCCATGGCCCCGGGCGCCTGGGCGCAGGCCCAGGCGCTGTGCGCCTGGGCCTGGGCCCAGGCGGCCCAGGACGCCTGGGCGCTGGGCGCCCAGGCGTTCTGGGCCGGGCGCCTGGCCCGGCCCAGGCGCCTGGCGCCAGGCGCCTGGGCGCCCGCGCCCAGACTTGGGCGCCCGTGCCCAGGTCTGGGTTTGGGCGCCCAGTCAGATTTGTGGGTCCCACCTTTGGGTGTGGAACCCTAGGTTTAATGGGCATTTTTTGACGGCTCGTTTTTGTGAAAAACTAGCCTAGGGCTGATCTTTGGACACTCAATTGGAGGGTCAAACGAACTCCGATTGACGAACCGTTTTTTCCTATGCGTTCACCGTTGAACGCTTGTCGTATTGATAGGTTGTATCAATCTTGAAGCTCAACGGTGAGTGAGTTAAAATTCACGGAAGTTTGCACTTTGTGAAGTGCAAACTAACTTGATTTTAATTAACTCATTGTTTAGTCCCACATCGGATTTTGAGAAAAGGGGAGAGTCCGCCGCCTATATAAATAGGGGTCTCCCCCCTTTCTCAAAACTCGTCCCAAGCTCTAGATCTGAGCGGCTCTCGTAAATGTTGGAGCACGCTCGGATCTAAGCTTAAATAAATATTTCTCTATCTCCCTAAATTTCTGCCTCACTCCTGCGGGCTCTAGCAAAGCTACAAAGGAGTTCGGATTCTGAATCTGAAATCTTGGCGGAGGTTTCACTCGCGTGAAACTTTCTTCGTCGCGTGGTTGGCTCGGCGGCACGGGGATTGATCGCCTCGGGATGCAGAGCGGATCGAGGAGCGGTTCGGGGAGCGGATCAAGGAGCGGCTCGGCGTGGGACGGGAGCAGCTCGGAAGACGGCGCGGAACATCTCGCCTGCTCCAGGGCTGAGATTCCGGGTATGTGGTTAAAGTAGTTTATTAGCATTAGTTTAGTTTAATCGCAGTAGGCTAGATCCTTCTTGGGATGGTCAGACCCATCCCAAGTCGGCATAGATCTTGGCATAGGGTCTTGGACCTTAGGGCCAAGTTAAAATTGTTTTAACTTGCATGTTAATTTAGATTAACTGTTTTTCTTCCGCTGCTTTTGATTTTCCTGTCTATGTTCCGTCCGACTTAGGACGGGACTAGAGTTTTTATGCCCTAAGGGAACGCCCAATTCCCAACAGTAGGAATATGATGCCCTCAAGGCCATTTATTCCTGTGTGAATAGCACAAACATCTTGTTCGAAATAACAGTAAGCTGTTTGGTAATAATTTATTTCGAACAAGATGTTTGTGCTATTCACACAGGAATAAATGGCCTTGAGGGCATCATATTCCTACACTAACGACATAGAGAACGAACGAAAATTTAGACTTAATAGCTTAATGACTTAGATGTTGCAATTAATTTAATGGACATTCCGTTATTATCGTTGTTCCGTTAGTTCGCAATTGCAAGATGGGACCTGCATGGGTCACCAACAAAACCTGTCACGCCCCGCTTCCCAAAAACGTGGAGGCGAAGCGTGAGAAGGTTCGCTCAGACTTGAAGCTACAAAGCTGCAAGTCCGATAAGCGTCAATCACTTTAAACTACAGGTCCTTGCAACGCAAAAGAAACAAAGATAATAATAAGGAAATGAGACGAAGAATAAATCTCAGAATATCAATAATAATAAATTTCAACATCGCAGAAAAGCCACCAGGCTCAAATAAAAGAGTCTAAAGGAGGCCCCAACATGACCAACAAAAGTACAAAGTACGAAAACAAAGTAATGGTGCTACGCACCGACAACTAACAGCAACCTAAAGCAAAAGCAACACAAACAGCTTCTAAGACTGGTCACCGGTGTCCACCAATTTCTCGTCAAAAGTAGGCTCTGGCTCAGCGTCAGCAACCACGTCCTCATCTACGAACTCTGGCTTAGGGTCTAACATGTGACACCCAAAAGAGCAAGGGGCACATGTCAGCAAGTCTACAAGAGACTTGTGCAAGGAAACTGAAAGTAGGTAAAAGCAACCTAGCAGTTCTAGCATGAATGCAATGACATGGAAGTTAAAGTATGAGTGCAACAAGTAAAGTAAAGTAAAGTACGAGCATGGCATGGATGTCAAGTTTTACAAGTAACACTCACTAGTACAAGACAAGTAAAGTAAGCACCTCGTGCACAGAGATTCCGCCTTTTGGCTAGAGTGGCTGTGCGGGCCAACTCCTAAGCTCAAGTGATCGTTTATCCCTACCCCTCCACGTGTATCGAGCCAGGGCCTTACCCCCGAACACGGAATGCTCGCTTCTGGATCACGAGCCAAGAAGTGTTTTTAACAAGTATGGCGTATGGGTGCACCTAGCCGGACAAGGAAGTACAAGTATGAGTATTGTAGCGTGTGCTACGAATGCGACATTCAATAAATGGATGACATGACATGGCAAGTAGTAAAGCGTACAGGTAAGGAAAGTAAACATGACAGTTTAGTATGCATGATCAACAAGTTAAAGAGTTGGATCTATCTTCGTTGTCAAGCTAGATCAATTTAGGTGACGGATCTAGTTTCGTTGTCAAACTAGATCAAGTAGGCGTCTAGCCAGCTATCATTTCACTGACTAGTCTCTTTTACGCTAAAAACAAGGAAGTGGCCTAAAAACATGGCCCTACACAAGAGTTGGCAAGTTTCACGTGCCTACAAATATCACGTCTGAGCACGCCAACCAACAAGTCCAAAGTCACAATTCTTACGTGCACAAGTCCACCGGCCTACATCCGTTTTATTAATCTTGATTAGTGAGTGCTAAAACATTTAACATACTTTTAAAAACTTTGATTTTAGTCTTGATTAGCATGCATTGGGTTGGGGGTCCTAGGGGTGCAAAGCGTTACCTCAACACGACGGGAAAGCTACACTGGCGTCGGGTAGTGACGCCAGGGGTTGGAATAATAATATCGCGCTCCAAGTCCTGATTCCAATATAGATTCCTCCCTGGAAAGTTCAGAGCATCAACCGGAGCGACGATTCCAGATTCCAAAGCTAGCACGTGCGACGACAGACTACGACGTGTCGCAACGTCGTACACGGCAAATCGTCGGAGAGAACGCACCAAGGTGGGGCCCACAGTAGTCCTAGGGACTAATAGGGGACCCACAATAACTCTGGAGAACTTGGGGGGCCCAAGTTGATAAGTGGTGCGACGGGTGCAGGGTTGCGACGTTTGGCTCTCGGTCAGACAGCCTCGGTGCGGGGGTTTTGCTCGGTCAGAC
Source organism: Scilla litardierei (assembly GCA_030789695.1). Classification (NCBI taxonomy): domain Eukaryota; kingdom Viridiplantae; phylum Streptophyta; class Magnoliopsida; order Asparagales; family Asparagaceae; genus Scilla; species Scilla litardierei. The sequence goes on along the minus strand of JAULAV010005264.1, from coordinate 13,943 downwards.
ACGGGGACGGGCGCTGCACAGCGCAGCGGTCGGTGCGGGCCTTGGTTCTCTCGATCGGAGCGGAAGAGCAGGCCGGTCGATGCGGGGGAACGAGAGTTGCAACGTCGCAACGTTGCAACGAAGCGGGGCTTGGGTCGGTGCGGATGATCGGCTCGGTCAGACGCGGGGCGGGGCGGGTGAACGGTGCGGGGGTCGGTGCGGTGCGGAGATGCGGGCGGAAGCGGGGAAAGCTCTCGGTCTGACCGAGAGATTCTCTCGGTCGGAGCGGAAGAACGGAGCGGCTGCGATGCAGCGGCTGGGTGCGGGGGCGGCTAGCAGTCAGGGCGGGGATTTGGGCTTGGTTTCTTCGGTCGTGCGGGGGAAGTTCGTCGCAACGTTGCGATGATTCGTCGCAACGTCAAATTTGGGTTTTGGAAGCGGCTAGGGTTATTTTCTTGCGAAAATAGGTCTTCCTAAAGGTTGTTTATATAGTGTAGATGGGTTGACTAGGTCTAGGGCTAATCCTAATGGGATTAGGAGTTTAAAATAATTTAAAATTCAAATCTCTTCTTCTCCAATTTGCACAAGGCTTGGATGCGGCCCAAATGAGCTGAGGTTCGGCTCAAAAATATTTTGAAGTATTTAAAACGTAATAAAATTTTATTTGGCCGAAAATAATTTAAAACGTAATTATTAAAAATATTATAAACCTTGTTAAAAAATATAAAAGTGGTCAAATGAACTCCAAAAATTATAAAATAAATATCGGGGTGATCGTGGTACTGAAAGAAAGCTAACTAAGGAGACGGATCTCAATTTCGACGTTGGACGATGAAACTAAAAATAGAAACGTCTCCCGTCAAAAGTGAAAATTGCAACGTCTCATCGAATAAGATTAAATTGTGGGAAAACGACTCGAGAAATGTCGTTCCAAATTAGTGCCACTATTTAATACTCTCAGAGACGTTCATAACGGCATATCACACGAAAGTGTTCACAACAAACAAAGTCTAAAATAAACACGTGCACGGTCAAAAGCACGTGCACGAACAAAGTATAATGAAAAGTGGTCGTTACAGAAATTCTATTATTAGCTGATGTCTGATGATTCATATGTAAGCTATCGTAGAAAACACACCAAGATTCACGCATTGATGCTTATATCTGGAGTACTGCTTTCTTTTCTCATATCACTTCTTATTGCATGATTTGTACGCTTCACTTCAGGTTGATTGAATGTTTGCTAGCATTGACAAATCTGGATTAGTTTACTTTTTGAGATCAAACTGGGTAGATTAAATTACCCTGCTGAAGTTGTCATGCACGTCCTATAGAGTGAACCGAGAGATACATTTATTTCTTTCTCCACATATCTTGAACATCATTTCTCTACTTTAAATTCATTGGTGAATCTCCCCTTAGCAATTCTATTATTGGCATCCACCCGTTATTTTATCACATGCTCCAAATTCCCCAAAACCCAAAGAAAAAAATACTCGTATATCCTTCTCTTTAATTTGGGATCATTTGTGTATATATTTATAAAAAAGGGAAAGAAAAAGAAAAAGAAAAAGATTTGAGAATAAGAAAAGAAAAGAGAAAAGAAGTTCGAAAAGGATCCCATCTCATATCCTTTCTCTCTTTCTTCCCTCTTTTGCTTTTATTTTTTTTATTTTCTTTGACTTTTGGAGCTTCATAAGAAACGGGGAATGTAAATATTGTTTTGTATATGCCACCACGCTTATGGATAAGCTTGGAGGAGAGGATCCAATGATGTGTGAGAGAGTGGATACTTGACGGTGCATGACAACCTAGGCTAAGTAATATTTTATACTCGGTGAGATTACTTAAAGTTTTACGAAATCCAGAAATCTACGCTTAGCATTCATTTCATGAAAACCACACTTTTCTATTCTTACTACTCTATTGTGTGATATCTCTTATACTCCTTATAGAAAGCATTCAATTGAAAAGTGTGTGATCTACGATATTGTATACCGCTTTAGATGCTTCAGACGATGCTAATTCTAGAATTATTCCATTTTTCATACTATATTGATATTCTTGGGTTTTCTATTTCAAATGCACATTTATACTATGATATCGAGATAAAAGTCTTTGACATGTGTTTGGTATTCGATGCATGCTATATGAGTAAGCAAAACCCACGTCCTGAGAAAAATGATCTAGCAGCTTCCCTCTTCTTTTTCTACTTTGTTTTTCGTTTTACATTTTCCGCCTTTCCATCGTTTCTATTTTCTTTATCCACCGGGTTCGCTTTTTACTCATCTTCCTCGAGGACGAGTAAGAGGTAAGCTTGGGGGATTTTGATCCCTCCATATTTTAAACCTTTTTTTGCATGTTTGCATGCCATTTTGATCGCTCGAATCTCGTTTTTTACGATTTTTCGGCAATATTGCGATGCTTTTCACGATTTCTTGTTTTTTGTCGAATTTCAGGAGATTTCGAGCGATTTGGAGTGATTCTGAGATGCACCCACTCCGGAGTGTCACCCGTGACTCTTTTGAGGGGAATTTTGCTATTGGAGAGGAGTGGAAGAAGAAAGAACGCCGTGGGAGCGACGATGGAGCAAAAATACGAAGATTGGGCATTTTCAGCATGTCACTCGGCCGAGTGAAGGAGTCACTCGGTCGACCATCGAAAGCCCGCTCGGCCGACCAGATCTGACACGCAGAAGATAGAGTATCAGCGTGCACTCGGCCGACCGTCGCCAGCCCACTCGGCCGAACCACGGAGACACCACTAGCCCGAGTGGCATCAAGACGACGACAACGAAAAGTCCAGACTTACTGTAATTTGTCAGTCAATTCCCGAGTTTCGACTCGTCCGAGTGAAGAAGTCCCCTCGGTCGAAGCAAAGAAAGTCACTCGGCCGAGCAACTCCCGAGGAGCCGACCCCCGAAAGTCCGAAGGTACTGGAATTTGTCAGGGTTTGTCACTCGGCCGAATGACATTTGTCACTCGGCCGAGTGAGCCGCGCTGCCTGTAGCGTAAATTGCGATTTTGAGGCTGCGCATGGGCATTTTCGTCACAGTTTTTGGGCGATTTTTGGGGGTATTTAACCCCAATTTTTAACCTAGTTTAGAGAGCTTTTTAAGAACTTTTTGCAGCCTTTATAGACTACTCTTTAGGAGATTAGATTGAGCTTTTAGGGGAGAGAGAAAAGTGTTATTTTGTTGGATGCTATTGATTCTTCATTGGTTTGTCTCTCTCTCTAACAAAAACCTCATTTTTATTGATATATTGAATATATCCATGAATTCTATTGATTTTATTTGTGAATTTCTATTGAATTGCATTATGAATTTTAAGTAGTTTTATCGTCTTAGGGCGTAGGGATGAACACTACGAACCCTATTTCTAAGTTGTGATGAATTGGTGAAATTATTGCTAGGATTGATTAGGGTTAGTTTGGGATTGATTTAATACGAATAGCTAGGGATTCATACAGATTGGGATTTGCAAGAGATTGGATCCCAACTCAATGGGAAGCCCTAGAAATTCGAATTGGGTTACAATTGGATTTCTCCGGAATCGGTTTGCAAGAGATTGGACCGAAACTAGGGTTTTCGATTGCAATTCTATACCAATACCCGTTTGCAAGAGATTGGACGGGTAGGAACTATCCCAACCTAGGTCGTAGCTCGAGTTTGCACGAGAGTGGGCTCGAGATGCGATTGAACGATGATGTTGTTCTTCACGCTAGCTTGCCTAGGTTAGGGTTTGCAAGAGATTGGACCCTACCCTAGGTTTGCTATAGACCGGCAATAGCGCGAGAGCGTGAGCTTTGTTCCACATTTAGTTGCAGCTAGTTCACCTGAATTTCAAGTCTAGCAATTTTGAAACCTACGAATCACAATGACGAGATACGGGTTGTAGTGGGGATTTCCTACCCCTAGGCGTCTTTATTAATTTGATATTCCTTTTATACAATTGAACGACTGTGACCGCTTTATTGCGAACATTTGTCGACTGTTCTTATAGCCTGGTGAATTGAAGAAGACACTGTCATTTGCCCTCCTCGTGTTCGATACCCGCTCGCCGTTACACCGTGCGCTTGTGTAAGACTAGCGAGTCGCGTGCCCCGGTTGCATGTTCGCACTCCCGGGGCTCCGATCAGTCGACTACTGTAAAATTTGGAGAGAAGACAGAGAGATGCAGAGATTGCACTTACGCTAGACAGGGGATTGTTGGCCAATTTCCAGGCGACTGTAAATATACAGGCGACTGTAAACTGATCTTCAGGCGACTGTGCGTAAAGCTCAAGTTTGAGTCAATTGAAATGTTGACTTGAGCTGTGCATATCAGGCGACTGTAGAAGGATCTACAGGCGACTGGAAATCACCCAGTCGGCTGTGTTTCCCTTATCAGGCGACTGACGGAAAGCCAGAGACTCCAAATGAGTCTTTGGACAGAGTGAACCTATTGGGTTGGATTCTATGATAATCCTAAGGTTCACTAAGATGGTTAAATGTAAATGCATGAATGAGCAAACCATCTAGCAAGGCATTACATTAACCCTAGACTCAAAAGAGAGAAAGCAATAAATTAAATTACATGGATTACAATGCTTTCTTAAGAGTCTAAGTCTTCAATCTTGATGCCTTGATTGCTCTCCACCATCTCCAAGCTTTGGCACTCCTTGAGTCCAAACTTTGGCACTCCTTCATATGATGTCCATCCCTACACCAAGTGATTAGTCTCCAAGAAAGATATCCTTGAAATAAACTGAGAGACTAAAACATGAGATTCACTAGCAATAACATAATGTTGTTATCATCATCAAAATAAGATTGGTATGAAACACCAATACTCAACAAATATCGTCTACATAAACTTGAATAAGGATGATGTCATTTTCATAATCTTTAATAAATAGAGAATTTCACATATTTTAAAACCTAAATCCAAAAGAAAGGTTTCGAGTCGATCATACCAAGCTCTAGGAGCTTGTCTCAACCCATATAACGCTTTCTTAAGTTTGAAAACATGATTAGGAAAATTTTCATGAATAAAGCCAGGCGGTTGAGAAACATAAACTTCTACATTAACCATGCCATTTAAAAATGCACTTTTAACATCCATTTGAAATAATTTAAAATTCTAAAGAGATGCAAAAGATAAAAGCTACCTAATAGCTTCTAATCTTGCTACGGGGCAAAGGATTCTTCGAAAGCGATACCTTCCTCTTGTCAGTATCTTGAGCTACTAACCTTGCTTTGTTCCTTGCGATGACCTCGTTCTCATCCGTCTTGTTCTTAAATATCCATTTGGTCCCAATGACTTGGTGACCATTTGGAAGAGGGATGAGCTCCCACACTTCATTTCTTTCAAATTGCATGAGCTCCTCTTCCATTGCAACTATCCATGAGCTATCTTCACAAGCTTCTTGGATGTTCTTTGGCTCAATGGTAGAAACAAAGGCGCAATGAGAGAACTCATCAATCCTTGACCTTGTTCGGACACACACACCAATGTCTCCAATTATTTGGTCATGAGGGTGGTCACGAACGGTCGGATAAGCTTTGGGAATACCTGGATCACTTGGAACATTCTCAACATTTTCATTAGCATTGTTAGTCTCAATAATAGAATCATTAATTTTAACATTACTAATGAAATAACATAAAACATCTATACTATCATTGACAATATGAGGAAAATCAAAATCTTCATGAAATGAAATGTGTAGTGATTCCTCGACTATTGAAGAGGTTTTGTTGTGTATCCGATAGGCTTTGCTACGTGTGGAATATCCAACAAAAATTCCTTCATCGGATCTTGGCTCAAATTTGTCTAAATTACCAAAAGTATTCTTTATAAAACATTTTGAACCAAAAACATGAAAATAATTAACTTGAGGCTTTTAGTCATAAAATAATTCAAAACAAGTTGTGTTCGTTCGGGGTCTCACTAGGATCCTATTGAGCACATAACATGTCGTGTGTACTGCTTCCGCCCAAAATTGAATTCCAAGGTGACTATCATGGATCATGGTGTGTGCACACTCAATAAGAGTCCTATTCTTTATCTCCACAACACCATTTTGTGGTGGTGCATGCGGAAAAGAAAAATTATGCATAATCCCGTTGTCATCACAAAACTTAGAGAAAAGTTCATTCTCAAATTTCCCTCCATGATCACTACGAATAGTGATAATGGTGGTTCCTAAGAGATTTTGAACTTTCTTTGCAAATTTGGTAAACTCGTCAAAGGCTTCATTTTTATTAGTTAAACATGATACCCATATAAATCTAGAAAAGTCATCTACAATGACTAATCCATAACGAGCATTTCCTAAAGATGCTACTCTAGTAGGCCCAAATAGATCTAAATAAAGTAATTCTAGGGGCCTCTTAGAGGATATGCCATCTTTGAGTTTAAATGAAGATTTACGAAGTTTACCTCGTTGACATGAATCACAAAAACTTTTCTTATTAACAGAAATCTTCGGAAAACCTTTAACTAGATCATGCTTAACTAACTTATATAAGGGCTTAAAATGAACATGACCAAAATGGCGATGCCATAATAGTTATTCATTTGTATTAGCAACTAAGCAATGTTCTATGGTTTTAGGCATGCTCAAATAATGAATATTTTTACGCCTAATACTGGAAAATAAAACATGCGAATCATTATTAACTATATTACAAATACCATCTCCAAAGTTAACCTTGTAACTTTTGTCACAAAGTTGACTTATGTAAATAAGGTTATGATATAAACCACTAACTAAATAAACATGTGTAGGTTTGGATGGGTTACCGAATTTGTCTACTCCAATGATGGTTCCATTTTGATCGCCTCCAAAGGTGACCGTTGCATCGTCCTTGATGCTGATCACTTCTTAGAGCAAGGAGGGATCTCCAGTCATGAGTTTGGAGCAACTGCTATCGAGTATCCATCCTTTCCATTTAAATATAATATTTCTATTATTGCTCTCTTTCTTGTTCTTGGGATACCTACATAGTATACCATAAGCTCATGGTACTCAAGCTTATTGGGTCCAAGGGGATTATCCCTTTGGAAACCAAGTCCAAGTGGACTTTGGCTTTCCAACATAGTTACCACTATATATCACATCACTAAAATAAGAATTTACATATGCATTCCTAACATTTGTGCTAGTGTTCTTGAGACACCAAATTGTGTAAGTTGGTGTGTCCTTTTCCTAGTTGCATGCACATTAGGTATAGATCTATGTGATGCATGTTTCCTTGGAGCATGAGATCTAGCATATGAAGGTGGAGGAGGATATGCAGGAGACATATACAGGTTATATGCAAAATGAGGTGCATGCATATTATATTGTGCATATGGAGTATGCATATGATGTGTATGATATGCATGAGCATACATGGGAGGATGATGTGCATGAACATAAGACTGTGTATGAGCACGTGCCTGAGTATTTCGTATGTGTGGTGTCACGACCCGCTTCCCTAAAATGGAGGCGAGACGTGAAAAGGTCCGCACGAGAGTGGAGCTGTGAAGCCCCAAACCCGATAAGCGTCCACAAATACATAAACAGGTCCCTGTAACCACAACAGAATAACAATAATAGCACAAGGAGAGACTGAAATAAAATTCCACATCTCACAAAATGTCCAACATCAAAAATAAGTCCAACATCCAGAAATGCCACCAGGCTAAAAGAAAAGGGTCTAAAGGCCCAGAACAAGGCCAACAAAGAAACGACATAACAAAATATAGGTGCTACGCACCGATAACAAAACAACTGTCTAACAAAAGTAAAACACAACGAAGACACTAGGACTGGTCCCCAGTGTCCACGTACTCCCCGTCAAACACAAGCTCGGGCTCGGCGTCAGCAAACACCTCGTCCTCAACGAGGTACTCGGGCTCAGGATCTAATATGTGTCACCCAAAAGAGTAAAGGGGCACATGTCAGCAAGTCTAAAAAGACTTGGGCAAGGAAACTAAAAGTAAGGCAACTAGCAACCTAGCAGTTTAGTATGCATGGCATGGCAGTTATAACATGAGTGTGCAATTTAAACATGGCAAGACAATTTGTACAAGGGGACAATTTATCGGGACAAGACAAGAGTAGCCAAGCTACTATCAATTCAATCAATTCACATTTTGTAGGTGTTTACGCCCTTCGCTGAATGGCATAGCATTTCAGACCGATCGGCACTAAACACTACCCAATACCCACACGATATGGAGCCTGGGGTCCCCGCACATTGAGCTCAGCTAGTGAGCCTGAGGTTGCCCAGCACATTGAGCTCGCATTCTTAGTTCACAATTCAATACATCGAGCGTTGGGGTTTCCAACTCATTATGCTCGCTTCTGGTCATGAGCCAGGAACACTAGTATGGCGTAGGGAACACCTAGCCGGAACACGCAATTCAGGCATTGGCTATCAACCAACACATGGCCCGCTTCTGGAACACGAGCCAGGAACACAACATTGTAGCGAAGCTACGCAATCACATCAATACCTAAAGAATGCGAGGTCATGACAATTTATTTGCGTACAGTTAATTAAATTAAACGTGACAGGCGAAATGCAATGACATGAACATATTCGCGTACCGTTAATTGAAAGTAAACATGACATGGTAATTGTGCAACATGCTATATGTGTTGGAACTAGCTTCGTTGTCAAGCTAGTTCCCCAATTTGCGCCTAGGCGAGTATCATTTCGTCGCCTAGCCTCTTTTACGCCTACAACATGCAAATGGCCTAAAACATGGCCTAAACCCTAAGTGGCAAGTTTCACTTGCCTAGCACCGGGGATGACGACCACTTCGTCACACGGATGCTATCTACGGGGAAATCGCTGTTATGGGGGAAACAAGCACCAAACACATGAAATTAATTAGGGTTTCACCAAAATTATCAATAAGCTATGAAAACAACGGTAGATCGATTTCTTACCGCGAGGAGACGGAAGAAACACTCCGGAGAACCCTAGGATCAGATCTGGAAGAGATTGGAGAAGTTTGGGGAAACTAGGGTTTGGGGGATTTGGGGATTTTGATGGGTTTGGGTGAGATTTTGGGGAAGATGAGAGGTGGATGGAGTGAATGGTTGGATTGGATGATGATTCTAGGGCTTGGAATGGAGAAATGAAGCTTGGAGGAAGATGGGGGCTGAAGGGGGAAGATTTTAGGGTTTTGTGTCGTGTTGGAGAAGAAGAAGTCGTTTGGGTTGGGTATTTATAGGCTAGGCTGGCGGCTGCCCAGAAATTAGGGTTTTAACACAGACTAGTCGGTCAAAGAACAACCACTGACCGACTAGTTTGGCAACTAGTCGGTCGGTCGACCAACGCAGACCGACTAAGTGTAAACAGTAACTCCTGAACGAAAAATAGGATTCTAGAGTTAGTCGGTCCATGAACAAGTACTGACCGACTAGTTTAGCATCTAGTCGGTCGATGAACGTTCTTAGACCGACTAAGAGTAAACAGTAACTGATACAAAAATAATATGATGAGTTAGTCTGTTCAAGAAGCATTGCTGACCGACTAGTTTGCAACCTAGTCGGTCAACCAACGTTCTTAGACCGACTAACGATAAACAGTAACTCCTGAGAAATTTAGAAAGCTAACTAGTCGGTCCAAGAAGGATTGCCGACCGACTGGATCGTCATCTAGTCGGTCGGTGGCCCTTCTTACACCGGCTAATGAGCACAGAAAAGTACCGATACGGAGCGTGGGGCCCCGGGATCGATTCCTAAGACTCCTAGGCTTGATCTAACAGTTAGATACGACCGTTATGAAGTCCGTCACGAGTGACATACTTCGAAATCGACAATCCTACGGAAGAAGCGAGAAAATACGACGAATCGATCGAAAATGAAATCTACGGAGACAAAAACCACACACGAGGAGAAAATCCACCAAAACATATATTATATTATATTAAATCCAGATACACGAAAAGCAGTCGTTACATCCTCCCCAACTTAAGAAAAATTCCGTCCTCGGAATTTCCAAAAACTCACGAGTCAGGAAACAAAAGTGGGAAACGCTCTCGCATCTCATCCTCATTCTCCCAAGTAGACTCTCCAGGTGAACCGTGTCGCCACATCACCCTCACAAGATTGACAATCTTGTTCCGAAGCGATTTCTGACGCCTGTCCAGAATCTGCACTGGATGCTGGTCATACGTCATATCGGGGCGAACGGTAATCTCCGAAAAATCTACCGCATGAGACGGATCGCTAATGTATCGACGAAGCTGCGACACATGGAAAACATTGTGAACTCCTTCCAAAGATGGCGGCAAGGCCAAGCGATAAGCTACCTCGCCAACCCTCTCCAAAACATCAAACGGTCCAATGTATCGAGGGCTCAACTTCCCACGCTTCCCAAAACGAATCACACCGCGATTCGGGGAAATCATCAAGAACACATGGTCGCCCGGCTGAAACTCCAAAGGACGACGTTTAGCATCCGCCCAATGCTTAAAACGGTCCTGAGCAATCCTCAACCTCTCCCGAATATTCCTGACGATATCCACGGCCTCCACGATCATCTCAGGTCCCAACAACTCCCGATCGCCAACGTCATCCCAACTCAATGGCGATCGACATTTCCTCCCATAAAGAGCGGCGAAAGGCGCCATGCCAATACTCGCCTGGAAGCTGTTGTTGTAGGAAAACTCTACCAGATGTAGATGGTCCTCCCACGAACCCTTGAAATCCAACATGCACGCCCTCAGCATGTCTTCCAAAATCTGAATCGTCCTCTCGGACTGGCCATCCGTCTGCGGATGGTACGCCGTGCTGAAACTCAGACGCGTACCCAAGCTCTTCTGCAAACTCTGCCAAAACTGAGATGTGAACCTCGTGTCTCTGTCAGACACGATACTCACGGGGACTCCATGAAGTCGCACAACCTCCTGCACGATTCATGTTACATCACTATCTAAACTAGGAAAAGGAAATAAAACGGAGAGTAAAAGAATTTTACCTCCATATATCTCCTCGCTAGCGTCTCAGTGGACTGTCCCACTCGGAACGGAATAAAGTGCGCAGATTTGGTCAATCGATCTACGATCACCCAAATCGTGTCATTCTGCTTCGGACTCCGAGGTAGTCTAGTCACGAAATCCATAGTGATGTGCTGCCACTTCCACTCCGGAATCGGAAGCGGTTGTAGCAACCCGGCCGTACGCTGATGCTCCGCCTTCACTTGCTGGCAAACCAAGCACTTGGCTACACTCCGAGCCACGCTCCTCTTCATACCATGCCACCAATAATTCAGATGAAGATCCTGGTACATCTTGGTGCCACCAGGATGCATAGAATACGGCGAACTGTGTGCCTCCACCATCAATTCCTCTCTGATATCCCCAGCAGGCACACACAACCTGGCTCCAAACCTCAGCGAGCCATCCTCATGAATCAAAAAGTCAGTCCGCAGACCGGCTTCCACCATCTCCCGAATCTTCACCAGCTTCAGATCCTCAGCCTGGCCAGCCTTAATCCGATCCACGATCGTCGACTGTACCTGCATGTACATCAACGACGAAGCCTCTCCAGGAAGAACAATCTCCACGCCAGACTCACAAAAATCCTGCTGCAATCTCCACTGCGAGGTCAAAATCATCACCGCTGGAAGCCTACTCAAAGCATCCGGTACCACGTTCACCTTGCCAGGGTGAAACTGCAAATCAATCTCATAATCCGCCATAAGCTCCAACCACCGACGCTGTCGCATGTTGAGCTCCTTCTGAGTGAAAATATACTTCAAGCTTTTGTGATCGGTGAAAATCTTCACTTTCTCACTCAGCAAGAAGTGCCTCCAAATCTTAAGAGCAAACACAACGGCAGCCAACTCCAAATCATGCGTCGGATAATTCTTCTCATGAACCTTAAGCTGACGAGACGCATACGCCGCAACATGCCCGTGCTGATGCAACACACAACCGAGACCCTTGCCAGAAGCATCGCAAAAGATCTCAAATCCACCGCTGCGATCAGGCACAACAAGAATAGGGGCACTCGTCAACCTCTCCTTCAGAATACCAAAAGCACTCTCACAATCACCCGACCAAACATAGGCAACATCCTTCCGCGTCAACCTGGTCATCGGCTCAGCAATACGAGAAAAGTCCTTAATGAATCGCCGATAATAACCAGCAAGTCCAAGGAAACTCCGAATCTCAGACGCTGACGATGGAACAGGTCACTCCCTGATGGCCCGAATCTTCTCGGGATCCACAGAAATACCATCTCCAGTCACCACATGCCCGAGAAAAGCAACTCGATCCAGCCAAAACTCGCACTTCGAAAACTTAGCATACAACCGATGCTTCCTCAAAATTTCCAACACCGTCCTTAAGTGCGAGGCATGCTCTTCCTCCGACTTCGAATAGATCAGAATGTCGTCAATGAAGATAACGACAAACTTATCCAAAAAGTCGTAGAAAATCAGGTTCATCAGATTCATGAAAACTGCGGGTGCGTTAGTTACGCCGAAAGGCATAACCACGAACTCATAGTGTCCATACTTCGTCCTGAACGCTGTCTTCGGAACATCTCCCTTCTTCACTTTCAACTGATGGTAACCACTCCTCAAATCCAATTTAGAAAACACCCTCGAACCTCCAAGCTGATCAAAAATATCATCGATGCGAGGCAACGGGTATTTATTCTTAATGGTCACCGCATTCAATCCCCGATAGTCCACGCACATACGACGCGAACCATCCTTCTTCTTAACCAGCAACACCGGTGCTCCCCACGGAGACACGCTAGGATTAATATAACCCTTCTGCAAAAGCTCATCCAACTGCTTCCGCAACTCTTCCAACTCTGCAGGTGCCATACGATACGGCGCCTTCGAAATCGGCTGCGCACATGGGACAAGATCGATAGAAAATTCCAGAGCCCGATCAGGCGGCAAACCAGACATCTCCTCGGGGAAGACGTCGCCAAAATCTCGCACCACAGCTGGCCACTCCAGCTCCATCTGCATAGCCACAGCCTCCACCGGCCTGGCCCGAAATCTGACAGGACCAAACGAACTGCTACCACGACTGAACTCAAACACTGGATGTCCGGGAATCTCGAACACCACCTTCTTCCTCCTGCAGTCGATCGTAGCATAGAAGCTCGCAAGCCAATCCATCCCAAGAACTGCATCATAGTTGATGATGTCGTGGACAATGAAATCAGCGAAAAGCTCATGTCCACAGACCACCAACGAGCAAGAATTGCAACCACGATGCACCGAGACCACGCCATTCCCTGTAACGATATTCCAACTCTTGGGGAGAGGGGACGTCGACAAGGAATGCCTCTCCACGAAGCTCCGAGAAATAATGCACATCGATGCACCAGAGTCAAAGAGGACTCGTGCAGGAAATGTGCAAACCAAAATCACACCTAATCAAACAATTAACAATCAAACCCTAATCTAGCAAACAACCATGTTCAAGCAACCAACACAATCTAACAATCAAAACCAGCTAGGAAAGTAACATCTAGAGTGAGGATTACCTGCGATAACCTCATCCACAGCCGCGCTCTCCGCAGCGGTCATCAGAAAAGCCTGCCTCCTCGGTGGAACAGCCTGCCGAAAAGCCTGCCTCTGCGGAACAAGAGCTGCTCCACGTCCGGCAGGAACAGGCGCTCGCTGCTGCAACGGCTGAGCTGCAACAGGAGCTCTCCGCAGCGGATCCGCATGCTGACAATCCTTCACGACATGAGAAGCATCACCGCAAACCAGACACTGGCCCAGAAACTTCCGACACCGATCCTTGACGTGACCAGGCTTGCCGCAGAAATGGCAAAACTTCGGAATAGACCCTCCTGGCCTCTTAAACTGAGCGGACTGATTAGGCCTGAATCCAGGTCTAACCACAGCTCTCGCCTGCTCCACAGGCCTCTTCCCAGCACTAACAACAGACCCCTTCCTCTGGTTCACGAGCAGCTCCTGCCTCTTGACAGCGACCAGAACCTTC